>CAJUYH010001321.1:0-50157 GCA_910591685.1 Galerucella tenella | reverse complement strand
TGGCTATATCTTTTTAACAACTCGGTATAAGATAGCAAAACCCTATAATTTTTGGAGGCTTAAAACGTGATCTATTTAGTTTCTTACAACAACTACCTATGCCAAGATCATTAGTTTAAAATTTAGAAAGAATTGCAGATGTTTTCAAATCGATTTAGCATACAATTTAAGAAAATTGTAAATTGCATGAAAAGTATAATACCTAGGTATAGGTCACCCTCATACCATTCGAAAGACGACATTTTTTGGATATGATGGTTTTAAAATACAGGGTGATCCATTTAAAATAAGCCTGATACTGCACATTGAATGATCTAATAATAAAACCAAAAATTCTGAACACCCTGTAAAGAGATATTTAGTACTCAATCGTGGAATACATTCCACGAATGTCCAACTATTTATAGGTAAGAGGAAATTTTATAGAATTTGTTATATCAGTGAGTTACTAATTTTTTTCGAAATGTTCACATTTTAAAAAAAATCAGCATAACTCGAAACCCTCTGAATTTAGGTATAGGGAATTATTAAGAAGGAGTGGTTTATTTTTTAGGGGAAATCATAAAATGCAATCAAATATAGGGTGCTTCATGAGAAAAAATATAACTCTAATACGCCACACTTTATTGGAACACTCTGTATATTTCAAAATATTTTCAGATTACAGTTTAAGTTGATGTAAAATTTGTGGTATAAAAAGATTTTCCGAAAAATTTATATTTTCTGCGATATTTGTCCGGTACCGGACTTTTGCCGAACTCTGTATGACAATTAATTTTATTTACAGTTTCCTGCAAATAGCGTAGCTGTTTTCCTATTTTTGAGTACACTGAACAGTTCTGCTACAAATATATTTAAGAGAAAAAAAACAAAGTAATAAAAAGATCAAAAGGTAACCCAATTTTAATGCGTATATTTTTAACGTTTAAATTACCAAACAAAAAAAAATGGCTTAATATTATTTTATTGCCCAATAACCGTAGCTATAACAAGCAAAGAAACCTTATTTATTTTAAAATAGAGCAACATATTTTGGTTTAAATACGTTGAACAGGTCGTAAAATGGATTTTCTACGTGATTTACTAGCCTTTAAACAAGTGGTCTATTATTTCGTATATAACTCGTAAGAAAAATTTCTGGTAAGATAATAAATTAGAAATTTCTATACCTCCTGTTTGAAATTTGAGGTCGTAAATTCTTAATATAAATATTTCCCACTAATGTTTTACGATTCTAACCACTAATAAAATTATACAAAGTAGCTATGGAAGATTTGAATTCTAAAAAAAATATATACATCCTTTTCCGTTAACTATATTCAAATCTAGTTTCGCAGTTCCGTAAGGAAGATTCACCTCCATTTTTAACCCAGTCGCTTAGATACTATAGCTTGTTTCAAAAAGTACATAGAGTATTGGAAGGCAATAATCCTTCAAAAACCAGATGCTCATAAGTTTAAAAAGTGGTAATACAATGCCAATAATTTTCTTAAAATTCCACAGTTGCTATATACCAACAAGAAGAGTATATATTGTCCACCTTTACATGAAATCAAGACTTATTTTGAAACTTTTATTGCTAGAAATTTTATTATTAAATTTTGCTTCGCGATTAAAACTCCGAGAAAGGTTATAACTCTCCGAAGAGCCATCAGAAATAAACTTTTAACGAACTTATAACTGTAATTCGTCTTCACGTTTATTGAAATGAATAGAAAGTACTCGAGAAACATGTTCGGTCTTTCTCTTACTCTCTCCCTTTTTCTCTCTAGAGTAACATTCAATATTTCAAAGTTTAAGGAAAAGTTACGAAATAATTTCAGAAGGAAAGTTTAGTAAATAAAAAACAAATTAAGTTAAATATTAATTAAGAATGTAAACAGAATTGATAATATAAAGCTCAATATATTGTTTTGGAACTGTAGCAAATATCTGAAAACTTTCCTTCCTTGGTACTCCAGAAACTGTGACCCTTACCTAGAACCTGAGGAGAGGATAAAGTTGTTCGGACACCTTCTTGGACACCTTGCAAGTGGTCGTTCTCAATAACGACCAGATTAAGATGTTTAAACATATGGAAAGAATATGAAGCTTCAGTGTAGAATAGAACGGAAGACATTGTATCTTGGGTACCTACTTGGAAGATTACAGATGATAAGCTAGGAAATATCAACAATTGAATTTGTTTGAGCTTTTAGTTACTTGTAATGCAAATCCAGAAGAAAACAGAATAATTTGCAGTAGTCGTCATCTATCTTCTTTCAAAGCATACAGAAAAGAGCCTAAAAAGCTGATAATGACTTGTCAAACTGATCACACTAATACTTGATTCAATTCTGCAAGGTTAGGTTAGGTTCTATGGGCGAGTGGGGCCTTCTTGCAACCTCCACTGCGACCCCCGTTAGTGTTATTGTGGCTCACCCCTAGAGATTACAATTCACCCCACAAGCATGTGCTTCTGACGAAATCCATGGTTGTATTTGGTGATACTTTTTTAAAGTCGTTCGGCTCTAAGGTACTAAATCCGAATATATTATTACCTTACCGTGCACAAAGCTGGGCATGAGTATAGTATGTGCTCCGCAGTTTCATCCTCCAAATTACAGAACCGACAGTCCGAGGTCTGAACCAGACTCATCTTCTTTAGGTGGTAATTTAGTCGAAAATGTCCTGCAAGCAGTCCCGACAGAATGCGTAGGTTTGTTCTGCTCAATTCCAGGATCTGCTTCTTTTTTGTACTCGAAGGGTACTTAGGATAATATATGAACCTTCCAGTAAGAGAGCTCCGGTATGTCTGCCTAGTACGTGTAGGTTTTCCTCCTCGCCCAGGTAGCTATGGCTGATCTAGCAGTGCTTTCCGCAATGCCAAAAAATGGTTCAGATCTGATAAATAGTCTCTGATCCCTTTTTTGCCATAGCTGCCCTCCACTCCTCGATGCCCCAGCTCCCAGGTCAAAATGACTCTGCAATATTACTATGAGCATTGACAATTTCTTTCATAGCTTTAATATTATTGAAAACAGTGAATTTAACAGAAATTTATTAATCCGTTTTTTAGTTTGTCCACTAAGATGAATGATGAAGACTATTATCAATCTCTTTATTTTGTTGTACTGCTGTTTATGTCAATTGAAATCGACCATTTCAAATACTTCTACCTAGTTAACCTAAGTACATTGTACAAATCCTGAAATCGAACGGAAAACGGTGTCATTAAAGTCATTCGAATAAGATACTCGAACAATCACGACTAAATCCTGCTTCGCGTCCCCACAAAGTTCTATTATCGCCAGCAAGCATTCAACAGCAAGTAATTTAGAGATGTAGGTAGAACGTGAATGAATACATTCACCTGTTAAAGACAGGATGTAACCGGTTGAGCTAGTTTAAGTCAATTTTAATGCCTTACTGTAGGTTTAAATTGAATATTTGTTGTAGTCCGGGAGATATAGGCACGAAGACAGTCTTTGAGAATTGCTTATGTCATATTTTCTTGTTATAAACTAATAAAAATCTCTGTTCTGTATCACCAAAAAGGCCGAAGAAGTCGAACACGCCAATTTTCATGCATGACATTCGGTTTAGTCGTCCGAACGTGGAAAGGGGGCGTCCCTTAATTACGTGAGGTGTTATAGGGGGGGGTGGGGGATCAAGCTAAATCTTTCCAAATCTCAATTAGGAGGAGGGGGGTCTTAGCAAATATCACGTAATTATTTTTCTCGCAGAAAACGGTGTAAAATGGCGTGAAAAAATATTTCTAGAATATAATATGGCCAAATCTGAGAAAATAGAACTTATGTGCGCGAGCGACAACGGCTTAGAGTGGCTTATTCAGAGCGAAGTTGAAGAAGCAGATCCAGTAGTCACTCTTGAAGCCGTGCAGGTGTCTCCATGGACTGAATAAGAATAAATATTTTCTTAATTTTTGTTTGATATTCATTATTCAAATTTATGATTGTGATTTTAAATTACGTTAATATTCACAAATACTAGTCTTTGTTAGTATTCAATAAAAGTAGTAGAACAAGTTTTATTTTTCTCAATAATTCAACACGTTTACAGTCCAAATACACTCACCGGCACGAAAAACGGAGCAGTTGAATTTTTTTAAACAAACTTCAAATTTTAATGCTTTGTGATGTTTTATTATTATAATATCTCACACACAAATAAAATAACATGTTTAAAATATTTTTAACAACAATTGAACCTTCATTTGAAGTAAAAAAGTGTATTTAATTAAAATAATAAACCCCATAGATCTTATTACTTGGCCGTAAAGTGCATGTGCATAGTTGGCCATGAATTTTGAGAAATGTGACAGATCCAACGTGTTAAATTTGTGCTGCGTTTATTTAATTTATAGTGATACATTTATTTAATCTAAAAAATATGTCTGTTAATCCCGAAACAGCGGCTGCTATTGTTGCGTTTCTTCAAGATGGGAGGAGTGAACGATATGTTGCCCGACAGTATAATGTATCCAATAGCACTGTGCCCCGTATTTTTACACGTTTTTTGGAAAGTGGAGCTTACAATAGACGACCTGGAACTGGTCCTCAACGCAGAACTAGCGCTCGTGATGATAGTTTTATCACCTTACAAAGTTTACGAAATCGTCATGCTACAGCTGTTGAAATCAGAAATCAACTTCAGTACGTCCGGCAAACTAATGTAAGCGAGCGGACAGTTAGGCGAAGACTCAGGGAAGCCAACCTAACCAGTCGTAGACCTGCGATAGGCCCAGAACGTCTTAGGCATCATCGTGCTGCACGACTTCAGTTCGCCAGAATTCAAGAGCACTGGGGTGAAAATGAATGGGGGCACGTTTATTTACTGACGAGTCCAAATTTAGCTTAGGGTCTCCAGATGGCCGTAAGAGAGTATGGCGAAGGCCACACGAGCGTTTTGCTGAATATACCTTCAGCCCTAGGAAAGGATATAAAGGGGAATCCGTGATGGTGTGGGCCGGAATTTCTCTGGAGGCACACACAGAATTGTACATCCTTCCGAGAGGTTCCTTAACTGCTGCCAGGTACATTGAGGACGTTCTCCAAGATTTTGTTGTCCCTTATGTTGATTTTATTGGAAATGACTTTCTTCTTATGCATGATAACGCAAGACCTCTTACTGCGAGAATCACTCAACAATATTTAAACGAGGTAAACATTCCTGTTATGAACTGGCCAGCGTAAAGCCCAGATACCAACCCCATAGAACATGTTTGGGACATGCTTGGGCGAAGAATGCGAAGTCGTGTTCCTGCTCCTTCAACTTTAAATCAGCTGCGACAAGCTCTTTTAGAGGAATGGGACATTCGGCACATGATTTTAGGCATGCCAAGAAGAATACAGGCATTAATTCGAGCACGTGGGGGCAACACCCGTTATTAATAATGCGGCTCCAAAGTTTGAGATAGCAAGTCGTTTCAGTTTTGAATAATTTAAAGTCGTTATGTCACATCAGAAATTTATTTTTGTTCTGGTTTTTTAAATTGTTACAAAAAGTTTTTTGTTCTCGTTTTTTAAATTGTTCGGAACACTTTTTTTTCTTCAAATGAAGGTTCAATTGTTGTTAAAAAATATTTTAAACATGTTATTTTATTTGTGTGTAAGATATTATAATAATAAAACATCACAAAGCGTTAAAATTTGAAGTTTGTTTAAAAAAATTCAACTGCTCCGTTTTTCGTACCGGTGAGTGTAGAAGTTTTGAAGAATCTCGCGTGAGAGAGTTGAGGAAAATCTTACAATATCTCACCAAGGGAAGAGGGGGAGTCGAAAATTTTTCAAAAATGCCTCACGTTATTAATAAACACCCCCAAAGCTGCACTGCAGTGTAAAAAGTCGAGCTGGGTGCGCACATAGTCGAATACTCTAATACATAAACGCCATTACTATTTTACTGTTTTGGCGCAAAATTTGAATTGTATAATAATATTTTTCTACTACCGTGTGTAAAGTACGTACTTTAGACACATTTTCGAGTGCGTAAAACTTTATTTTACGCACTAGTGCGTAAAGAGTTTTACTTTACGCACTAGTGCGTAAAGAAAAAATTCCAATATGTATGTAGTTATAGATATCTAGTCTTATAAAAAAATAGGTATAATAAACGGATATTAAATCTAAGTTTTTTCATAAATTGGAGATAGAAACCTATAGAATTTGGTAAAGTAACCTAATAATTATTGTTAAATAATTATTGAGTACTGGAAATAATACGGAAAATAGGCATAAGTTGGCGGTGAGTGACTGACATTTCTTTGTGAATTGAATCTGACATTTAAAATTTAAATTGAGATCTTCCGACTATACCTAGGGTAAGCAATTGTGTTTTATATTTAAGAATTGAATATTTTTAGAAAACTATGATGTTATTTTAGATTATTATAGAAATAAAGATGGATTCCTCTGACGATCTCTCAGTTTACTTGGCAAATACACCACCAAATATATTAGATGTGGCACGGAATGCTGCGAATGATTTACTGCCCCAAAAATCCATGAGTATTTATGAAAAAAATATATCTTATTAGAAATTAATAATAGCGTTAAAGATTCTTCTAGAGAAAAATTTAACTTCCTTTACGCACTATGTTTCTTTACGCACTAGTGCGTAAAGAAAATTACTATTAAACCTTTGTATTTTAATTAAATATTCGCTAGTAGAAAAAATATTGTATGCAATTCGTGTGTAATGACCTTTTTTTCGACTCATGTGATTGTCGCAATATTCACATTCGTCAAAAAAAGGCTACTTTACACACTAGTTACAGAAATAACTATTTTGGATAAAGTATATGTGTGAAACCACCGTGAAGCGGTTTTTCAAAATCATGCTTTAACTGAACGTCAAATTTGTGAATCAGTTTACGTTTAACGCCCGTTCTGATTGAGTGAGTGTATATAGAATTAATCCGATTCAGAGGTGTATCATTACTGTCTATTCAGATCCCTTCGTGGTGATGAGGTCATGCGAAATAACTGAAATTTGCTTTTGACGCTCACCTAACTACAATATGATACAAAGATGAACGGGGTCAATAATTTTCGAAATAAGACGTTTTCAACCGGATTTATTCAACAATTACCAGACTTTCAATGTTTATTCCAGTTTGTCAATTAAAGCGATGAAATTGAAAATAAATTACGCGAGTATTTAATATCGTTAAAGGTATTAAGTTGAAAGTTCTTCCATAATGACGACCCTATTGTTTCAGACCCCTGACATCTTTTCAAAAATATACATTGTAAAAATGATTAATGAATTTAAAACTTCTTGAAAATAACAGATTATCTGTCCCCGATGTAGTTCGCTTTATTTTTGCATATCATTAATATATTATGCAAAAACTTTTCGCTAATGTGTTTTTTTTTAATAGCAAAGAAGAGAAAATGTAACATTGTACAGAAATTCTCAATTATGGCTATCCGCGGTCTGAATAAAAATACTAAAAACTTAACTAGGGTACAGTGAAGAAAGATGAATACAATTAAAATATTGTTATCGACGTTACAGTTTGTATGTCCTGTCTTCACCATGTAATATTAAGAGCTAAGAGCCTCTCCACTACGATCTTTGCAGTTCTATTGTGTGTACCTGTACTTATTACTAGACTCTATATGAAAACCTCAGGTCCTCCATTTATTAGAAGGGTTGTGGTTTTTCCATTTTGTGCACGTCCGTAGTTTTCGGTTGTAAAATGGTAAACAATTTTTTCATTTGTGAGTCGGCATAATAATGAGTTACCATAGCCTGGGTACCGGGTCACCAAGGAATAAAAGGCACACTGATGGCTCTAAAACAGACTCTGGAGTAGGAGCCGGAATATATGGGGTACAAGAGTAGATCACGATCTCTTTAAGCCTAGGGAAACATGCTACTGTGCAGAAGAGTTGATGAGACAGGAGGTGGATAACCAAAGAATCGTCATCTACTCCCACAGCCAAGAAGGCGATACGCTCATAAAGGATAACATCAAATCTGGTGTGGGAGTGTCGCAAGGCCCTCAACAGACTAGGTAGTCATAATAGAGTGACCCTAGCATGGGTACCAGGTCACTAAGGAATAAAAGGCAATTAAAAGGCCGATGAATTAGCTAAGCAGGGAGCAACGGAGGTCATGATAGGGCCAGAACCTTCCTGTGTAATTGCTAAATGCCTAAGTAAAGAGAGCTTCCACAAATGGATAAACAACCAGGCGTTGCGCTGGTAGTGTGAAACCCCAGGACAAAGGCACGCTAAATTATTCCTTAGTCATTCTGCCAAACTGTCACACAACTATGTCAAAGTCGAGAAACGACGAGGATGATGGTGGCAATGCTGACCGGACATTATAGGGTAAGGAAACATATGCTCATAATTGGCCTGGCAGATGACAGCCTATGCAGGTTCTGCCAGGAAGAGGACGTAACCGCGGCGAAGGCATAGGTGCGGTTTCACACACTCGAAGGAGAAAAACCGAGGGCAAAGAGCTAAGCAAGGGAGATGGTATCCAGGATAATAAGTCTAATAAAAAGAATAAAGCTAGATTTCGTGGGATATGACAAAGAGCCACTCCAATTCTAATTTAATCTAATAATAATGAGATTTTCTAAAAGCATGTATAACAGGTTTACAATACCACCTTCGGTTTGATGTTAGATATAGGATTTTTTTAATCACCTGACTCTTTCTACTTATTAAAAAGGATGATAGAAAGTTCAAATCGTCCAAATTTGTTTCTTTTAGCTGATCGGGGAACCCAGTCCAACATGGCCGACCTGTCAAACTCAGTTGTTCTGGGATGGTCTATTAGAAATTGAAAAAAAACTTCAACCAGTTTAAAAACTTGCGTGTATTGTGTATTTTGTCAACTGTAATATTTATAAGTTTGTCTTCACAACGACATTTCTATTTTCACAAAATAACGATACAGACAGACAAAAAGCTGCTTAAAATTTACGATTTTCTGATTCATATAACTGACAAATGCTTATAAGGTCTACTTTGTAAAGAAACAAATAAGGCGAACGTGACGTGCCCTTTGAAGTCGATCCCTTTCTCATATTATTCAGAAATGAAAATTTTTGATTGTACAGAACCATGATCAATGATCACGTCTGTTTTATAGAGTAAATTGGAAAGGAGAATGCGTGTGTATACACTTAAGGAGTGGATAAAAATATTTATTACTAGTTTTATATTTTGTCTTTCCACTTTCAAAAACAAACAAATACTAACTCCAAGATTGCTTTTAATAATCTTTACAAATGACAATTTAATCTCTTATTAAATTATTAAACCTAGAACTCTTATCGAAAAATCTCCCTAATCTCTGCTACCTGTTTTTTTTTAAATTTCCCCCCAATATCATTAAGTCGCGTCCACATTATGTCGAATGGTGTCGATCGACAATCTATCGACAATCGACTACTGTAAAACTGCGTCCACATTATGTCGGGCGACCATCCACACTGGATCGACATTGTCGATCGACACCATTCGACATAATGTGGACGCGACTTTAAAAACTGATTTATATCACCCTAGGTACTGTCAGTTTTTTTGGTATTTCTCTGATCATATATTTTTTAAATTTTTTCCGAATAAGCTGGTGCTTAAAATAAAAAATTGACCCGTTCCAGAATTGTGTATTTAGCTGATAACGAATAACTATAACTATATAATAATTTTCCTTAGTTTCCAGTTAATATCACCAACCTGTTTAGTGTTCTACACTGTTTCAATTTCTCTTGGCATCGTGTTCATTTATTTTCAAAAACTGAAAGAAGAAACACTCGTCGTCGGGGTGATATATAGGTAGAACTGAGAAGTCCGCTTCACGCCAACGAAAAAAAGTTCATTTGTTGGAGGTCAGGCGGAAAAGTAGCAAAAGTTGTCTCATTTAAAAAGACAGATCTTTTCGAATGTTACTGCAGCAATTGCGAACTAATCCTGTGTGTTCTTAGTGTTTTCCTTTCTACTGCAGACATAAATAATGAGCGGCCTATTATATTAGAAAAAAAAGGAGCAATGGGTAGTGAATGAGAAACCAACTAGACGGAGAAATGAAAATAATTTGAAAGTTGTTAACAGAGATAAGATTTATATTATATTTATTAATATCAAATTAATTTCGTGTGAATGTTTATCGATTTTATATTAAAATATTCAGTAGAGCAGACACTAAGTTTTCTTTGACAGGATATTCCGATGTCAGTCAAACCACCCAAGAGTTTTCCGCCAGGATCCACATTAATGGGTATGCTACTCCTCTCTGTGCACATTCTCTGGTTGTACATATGTCTTTGCTCACTAACATTCGACAAAAACTTTTCCATACTTATGACTGACCTCGTGAATCACGAGTAACACGTCGCATTAGGTTATAACTATACTTTAATGTCGTTCTGTTGGTTGCACAGCGACTCCCAAACCAAGAAAATTCTTTTCCACTTGGGCAGAGTTATACAAAACAAGAATGAGACAATTAGTATCGTGTTCAGTAAAATTAAGAAGTCTTGGCCGCCCTTTTTGTTTCTTTTGTGTTCATCACACAACCTAAAATCTCTTTCTACCCCAATGACTACTTCCAATAGTATAGAGGAAAAACAATGCTCCGAGGGAGACAGAAACTGATATATAGTACGAAAAATCATCGAACGCGTTGGAAAAATCATGTTATACAGTAGTACAGCTGATTAGGAACATGTTTCAAATGAATTTTCAGTATATACACTACACTAGTTCATATTACCCTGATAGGTATCAATAACTTCTCTTTATTAATGACATTTAATCTAAATTCACTTCCTTTGGCGAGAACACTATCACTTACTGGAATAGAAGGAAATGAAATAGCAGATAAACTAGAGAAGAGGGAAACTGAAACACTTTTTTGCGGTATCAACTCCAAAGTTATTTTGGAAGAATAGACAAAGCCAAAAAAAGAGAAGATCTGACCATTGGAAAGATCTAGTATATTGGGCTTGGACCATCAAAAATTCTTCTGGGTGAATAAAGCCCGTTTAGATCAGATGCATGCATAAGTCAAAGTAAAACTGCACTAAGAGCTTCAACAGAGATTCTAACGGGACATTTTCGCCTAAATGGGCACCTGAAAAAGCTCAAAATAGTGGAGGAAGAAGAATGAAGATCCTGTGGTATGAAGGAAGAAACTTTCATCCACATACTTACGAATTTCACAGCAATTCAGAATCCTAGAGCACAACACATAGGAAACTACTGGATAGAAGAAGGACGTTTACCTAATTTAAAGCCTGTAGATATCCTAAAATTCCTCTGGGAAATAGAACTAAAGTAGCTACTAGTCTCTGAGACGTTCCTTGGGAACTGAGTAGAAGTAAGGGGGCACTTTTGATCTTTCAGGTATCAGTGAATATCGCACCCCATATACACTAGAGCTTTCCTCTAGATTGTTCAGATTCCATTTACGCTCGATGTAAACAAAAGAGCTTGTGGTTAGTTAACACTTTGTATTAGTAAATCAAGGTGGGTCTATCAATATCAACATCTTTACAATATTTGCATTCTATTCTTGTTTTATAATATAAGAAGCAAAATTTATTAAAAAATACTTAATTTATATTTGTTTTGTTTCTCCTGCACTTTCCTAGAAAATTCGTTTGAAAGGAGCGTTAGTATTTAAGAAGGATTATGAGGGTTGAACCGTATAAAAGGGCTCACAAATTTTATACACAAACGTTATCCGGTTTACTTTCTAGAGTTTAAGTGCCAGCAGTTTAATTGCTAATAATAAAACTTGATATAATTTTATTAGTTAGAATAGAATTGCAAATTTATTTATTTTTCGGTAAATACTGTGATAATTAATGGAACAAAGGCAGATTATGTTAAGTAGAGCGAATTACAACAAATGTGAAAACTTCAAGAGCTCATCCATATCTCAAATGTGGTTTTATGAAATCCATAATAAAGGGTTCAATAAAATTCAAAGTCCAAGCCACAATTATTTTATATTGTCCACCAAGAGGACAAATTATTTAGCAACTAGTTTCGGTAAGTAAATTACCATCATCAGGCTACAATAGAATAGAAATGGTATATTTAGTATAGAGATCTTATGAATCAAAAAGTTTTGTTCGATATTATTTAATGTCAATTTCTATTTTAACAGTATTTCAATGTATTTTGTCTCAATTTTTATTAAAATTCATAAGATCTTTATACAAAACATACCATTTCTATTCTATTGTAGCCTGATGATGGTAATTTACTTACCCAAGCTAGTAGCTAATAGTAGTGTGAAACTCTTTTTTCTCTCGTCTCGTAAAGAGAGGGTGAGATATTATCTCCCGACCAAAGCTCCGAGACCAGACGAGCAAAGTAGCCTGTCTCGTCGAGAAATTCTCGTCTCCCTCAAGCAAAAAATGTGACATTTTTGAAATTTTAAAATTCCTCTTTTCACAAATATATAATGTCTATATTTGGACCAGCGGTTTTGGCTGATGAACTTGACGAACCAGTGACGTATCTACTGTCGAATTATAAAATAATATTTCATGAGCTGTTTACCTTAAGCAGTTTTATTCTTAATGAAATAGACCTGATGATGATGTTATTACAGTCGCTTGCCATACATCTTTTCCCATCAACACCGAGTAGCTGAGAACACACAGGAAACCCGAAATTCAAAAGCACAAAACTGTTAATTAATCCTAATTATCTAGTTCGAAGAGGGGGTTTAGAAACAGCAAAAGACCACCACGCACCGATAGACACATAAAAATGTAACCCGAAACTCGTCTACTATACCTTAACCGAAAGTATAGAAACGACATAAATTGATTGATGACTGGGAAAAATATTTCTACCGTTCGCTTTATGTTTTATATGTATATTTGCCAGGAATTTTCAAGAAGTTTTTAGACCAGGAGATATATTAAGCTATATATAATGTTGAATTAAATAGGCATGATGACAGTCACTAAGAATTACTGAGATATTGATTTGATATAATTATATAATATACAGAGATTTTAAAGAAATCACTTATTTTTATTTTACATGTGTGATTACATTTATTTTAGTGAAAATATAAGCACAAAATTTAACCATCCGCCATCTTATCTCAAACACCAATCAGAAGAGCGTGACGTCGTACTTTCGCAAATATCTATGATCCGAACATCTGTTCTGAATTTACTTTGTTGTTTGTTGGCTTTGCTTGGTTCATGTGTCAAGTGTTTGAAGTTTGACTCATAGAGAAATATACGGTGCTCTCGATTATTCACTTTTGGCTGCTAGTAGCAGCTCGTAGTGACTGAATTCCGTTCGTTTATTACCGGGCGTGACGCCTAGTCTTACCTTCCCCTTGCCCCTCAAGCACATACCGAAAAGTATGAGCTTCAAGCCACGGACATTAAATATTTGACGTTTGTCCGGTTTAACGTTTATTTGAAGGTTAATATTGTGCCGATTACGATTTAAACCTTACTAAAAATATCTGAATATGCAATAATATATTATCAACATCATTATAATTGGAAACTTTTCTTCTAACAACACAGGAAATTCATTGGCATTGGCACATGACAAGTGGTTTTGGAGATCCTAAAAAATCGTGTTCGTTTTGCTCAAAAGTCGTGACCATATAGAACTGTAACTCCTATGTTGTCAGCAGTGACTACTGTTTTAACTGCCATCTGGAGTTTGGCCGCAGGAACTATAAAATTCAGCGGGAATTTCAAATATCAAGTTGATGGAGAATTTTATCTTTTTAAAAAATAAATCGACTGTTTACCTAAAGAACACAAAATACAGCTGCTTATAAAAATATATAAATTATAACTGATATTTTGCCAAATCTTGCATCAGAATTGAACATAAGAGAATATTTGGAAAACTCTTGTTGATGCAAGATTTGGTGAAATACTATCAGTAATAATTTATGTGTTTCCATAAAAGCTGCATTTTGTGTTCTTTTGGTAAAAAGTCAATTTATTTCTAAAAAACTTGTGCAGCAGAGTAAGAGTTAAAGCAAAATAATGCAACATTTTTGCAGAAGGTGAAGTTTGCAATACATAATTTGTGTGTCTGGGAAAATGTATATGGTTAACGACAAATACTTGAAATAAAAAGACTTTGTGGGATTGAATATTTATTTAGTGATAATAACAACATTTTTAACACACATATACCTATACATACCCATACATAACACACAACATACTACCTAACTAGATTATTTCCCAATATTCTGCTATTTTCATTCCTAAAATATAAGTATTTTGTGTTATTTTTTTATCCATGTGGTCTAGCATCTAGTTCTAAACAATTCAACAAGGAGGGTTACGTATAAAGTACCTATACTCATTTCTATAGTGTCTTCTACTTTGAAAGCGTTTTTTTAGAACAAAATTTGATATAGGTAGCTGCTTTCATTATTGGATCAACAAATGTTGAATCCTTGTTAGTATTCATGAATTTTGGAAATTTCATATCATTTCCTCTTGAAATAGTATTAGGTTACTTTTTACACCGTAAAAGGAGAATCCTATAATTATTAATCAACCTATAGACTTGCACCTAATATTAAATTTGGGTAATTACCTGGAATGGATAAAATGAGAACAGCTTTTCTTCTCAGCCTCTTTTTCCTGGAACTTTACAATCACTGAAGTGTCTCACACAAACACGGGAATTTTGGTATATTTGTTTTGAAGGCATGCAGTGTAACTTCACATTATTAATATTTCTCAGCCAAGAGTCAAATACTTCAGGTTCACGTTTTGGAAACCGATGTTAAGCACTCGTTATGTTTCAGCAAACCAGAACACAACAAAGTTTTTTACGTGGTTTGTTTATTTTTCCTTCCATTTTGACATCTTGACATTACGATTGTTGGTGATCAGTGCCCTCTGCAGTTTGGCCGCATCGTAACTTAAGACATTCTCTCCAATCCCAGTTACAATTCTAGGTTGCAGTATTTTATAGTCGTGACGACTGAGGCGTCACGCACAAGTGCTTGAAGCCCAAATAAACGGAAGCAACAATAGTCTGTCTATATGGTTTGACTTTGACGACTTTACCACAGGGCACAGATCATAGATAACCTATCGAAACAGATCACCTACAAATGGTATATACGAATTGATGATGTCATAGACAGACGCCATTACTATTCTAGCGTTTTGGCGTATAATTTGAAATGTATCTTTTAAAGGTGAATTTTTTCTTTAAAATCTTTTTCTTTTGCAGAAATAACATTTATTGTAGATAAAGTATATACGTGAGAACATCGTGGAGCAATTTTTCAAAATTGTCATCATGCCTATTATTGAAAAATGTTTATACAAATCTCATTACTAATCTGATTTTGTTTTAGATCTGATTTTCTTTTTATTAACAAATAAAATATTCGATGCATTTTCTCACTATACCTTTTGTGCAGGATTATTATACACTTTGTTTATATAAAACCACCATTGACAGCTGCCAACTAGCTGGGAAATGACCAAAAAGAAATTAATTAGCTAAAATATTTCACTGTGTGTGTCTGTATTATTTTTTCAAATTAAGATTATAACTTCCGTGAAAATTGTGAAAACCCGCAGTTTTCCATTCGTCATTTTGGTTTTCTATTTTTCCAAGACCGGAAACGTAATCATCGGCCAAACATAACCCCAAACCAATCAATTTTGATCAAAAAAGTTTAAGCTTTTCTCTAGTTACGTGGCCACATTTATAATATTTTACACTAAATTTTAAAGTTACCAAACTGTTTCCTTAAATGTGTTATTTGTTAAAATGTTATTTAATAAAAAAATGGTATTTCGCGAATACGGTAATTTCGGAAAATTTCCTTTTCACTGAAGTGTTCTGGATAGTTTATATACCGAAAATGCATATTAGTACAATTTTAGCTAAGACAGTTTTCATTTGCAACGAGCTCAAATGCACTGTTATATAATTTTTTTTATAAGTTCGACCCTGTACATTATTTTTGCTTTCAAATTTACAGTCATGTTGAGGACATGTTAGGCTATTAGCCCTGCAAAAAGAAAATAAATCGCACAAAAAACAAAGAAAATATTTTCAATTAAATGTACTCCTTTATTTCAGCCCACAGTGTACAACCAAATTTGTATTATCGAGCAATCAACAATTTTCTGTAAAATTTGCAGAAAGTTTTAAGTCGATTCTAATATTTTCAAACTATTTTTCGAATTCATTCATTTATTGATTGGATTAGCATTTTCTTATCGCAAAAAATATTCACTATTTTGAAGGTATTATTTAAATTTGTATTGCCTGGTCTAAAAAAGCATTTGTAGTCGAACTATTAATTATTGTAAAATCGGTAGCAGCTGTTCCGTTCCAAGCGTAACGTAAGACATAAGGTATTCCGAAAGATTAGAAGGTGAATTTTAGTGTTTAGCATTCCTTGATGTTGCCTACTACTAATAGATCTATTTTTGAATTTGATTGCTTTCTTGGAATTATGGTAAAAGAGTTTTATTACTTGGTAGCGCGTTTTCAAAGCGCTTCGTTGTTTAAAGTCTACACTATACTTTTGTCGAGTTAACTTTGCCATGATCATCGTTAAACTGCTTTAAAAAAAGCCATTGAACTTAATAATAATTTATTGGTTGATATTTGTAGAGTGCGCTACCTTTATTCCAACATTCGAAAAGTATACTGAACGCTAACTATAATTTTATTTACTGTCCAAAGTAGAACAAATTTAAAACAATTATAATAAATGTTAAGCAATGTATCCAAAAATAATTTTTAACACGTAAATTTTTATCAATCTCGAATAGGTTGAACAAAAAATATGGTTGCTATCGTTTAACGTATAGCTTTAAAAAAACAATCAAATCTCAAGTCACCATAATTTTTCATGATAAATTAAAAACAATGGTGTGAAATACCGTTAAACATATAATTTTATCAAAATGATTACAAGGTGTCTGATATATTCAAACGTAACTTATAATCTTTTCTATAAATACTAATATTTCGGTTTTTTTCGTTCCAATAAACTGTTTTAGATTTTTTGCTGATTGTGTTGAAAGACAAATTTTGAATCGGCTAGTATATACTTAGGCGCTGCAGTACTGCAGAGCTCCCAAAAAATCTCCTAATCAACTAAAGTATTTCCCTCAATCAAATTTATAATTTTTAATATATTTTTTCTACAATCACATTGAAAAGTAGGCTTTTTCGCTTGCCATTGACAACGAAAAGTTGACGTTTCTTGAGGAGAGATATTTTACGCACGCCGAGCGTAAAAAATTGCAAAACACTCGTTGCCGATAACAACCGATACTACAAACATAATTGTATTGACAGTGACAGTGGCAGTGACAGTGACAATGACAGTGACAGTGACAGTGACAGTGACATCATAGAGCAACCTGACTAGGGAGTGATTTTGTCTTCTGAAAATCTTTAACAATCTAATAAATCGCTGTTTTGTTAAGTTCTTAATGTTTTTAATAATTAATTAGTGTGATTGCGGTGTTACCGTATTTTTTTGTATTTTTGTGCTTAACTGTTGAGCCACGTTCTGAATATTTTGCATATACTGTCCGGATGGCCCTGCTAGCTGAGGCCTTTCTAATTGTAGAATAAGAAGAAGTACATTGGCAATAATAATTATACGTTTAAAATATGGAGGGTAGAGGTAAGGAGAACCGTCTCTGTGTATGAAAAAGTGTCCGTAACAGCGCGTCCAATAAGGGTGGCGCTGCGGCACCTTGGGATACTTTTTAAAGAAAGCGCCAAAAGTGATTAGAAGAAGATAGAGAAATGAAAAAGGTGAATAGTTGAAGTTTTGTATACGGGTATCTTACTAACTACTCTAGTCATGAAAATTTTTAAATATTTAAACTCAGCACACTTCACTCCGTCTACAATAGCTATGTTCATATTAGATTTTTCTGTACGCCAGCGCTACTCTGGCAGATAATTGAAGCTTTATTGTCAGTATACAGCTGGACACTTTTTCAACTCTCCCCCCATACAAGACGGTTCTCCTTACCTTTACCCTCCATAGTTGAAAATTTTATAAAGTATTTGACAGGTACCTATTTGAAATAAGAAGTATGAATTTATCAATTTTTTCAGTTATATATTCAAGTGATTGTAGAAAAAATTTTATATGTATTGCAAGCTAAAAGTGGAATTATTGCTTTAGAACAATAATTCCTCACTTTTCGCTCTTAATACATAAATAACTATTGCAAGACATTCGCATTGTCATAATGATAAGAAAACTGCGAGCTCTAGCCACAGTTCAAAGCGTAAGTGAAGTCCACCAGTGAAATAACGAACCTATTTCGCGGGATCGTTGATATTTTATATAGCTGGACCATACGAACGTTCTCTGCGAGCTCTTTCCATTACCCACGATGCACACTTCTCCCCCCTGACGGTCTAAAACCAATTCGTGATTATAACAGGATAGTTCGCAAAAAGGCATTTCATTCATTGCTACAAAATATTAATAATACAGAAAAAGGTAAAATTCTAATGATCAATTGTATAACTAATCGAATAAGCCTGTCTATCACAGTTTGCCTATTTGCGATGGAGGCGAAAGATGTGACTTACGAATCAAATGCTGACAACGAATTTTTACAAAGACTTTCACTGGTAAGAAGTGCAGGAAGAAGAAAATTTTGGAGGAGCCCATATTTAAAGAGAAGAAAATCTCACGGAGAATTTGGATTGACTTCTGAATTTTCAGAAGAACAATTTAAAAACTATTTCCATCTATCTAGGGATTTAAAAAAGTGCATGAATTCATTGCAAGTAACTTGAAAAACGAGGGTTCTGGTGGTCATGAAAGAATTACCTCTGATCTTTACATTTGACCCGCATGTAATCGGGATGTTTTACGGCATATAAACATTGCTCGCTGCGTACAGCTTCTAGTGTTTTGCGGTTCAATAAAAATAAACATACTACTGGTCTTCACTGCCACTCGAAAATTGTGGCTCGACCACAAGTGTCGCATCGGTTGACCTGCGCGTACACGATCATGTACGTTCCTGTTCCAACACGTGAGACAAATACCATAGGTTTAAAACTGCAACACTCGCACGAGGCTCGTGCCGACCAATGCGAGTACGACCATGTGCGGTGGGCCTTTGAAAGCACTTAGCTCTCACCGTGTAACATCGAAATTGGTTTTAGACTGCCAAAAAAGAATCTCCTCAATAGGGGAACTCAATAAAGTATTGCTGGTCTAGATCCCTGGCCATTCTGGCATGGATGGAAACGAGAAGGAAGACTCTCTTGCAAGGGAGGGTGCCGCACGTGTTTCTATCGGACCAGAATCTACTATTGGCATCGCAATAAGTTTTGTCAAACAAACACTAAATACCTGGACAGCAAGAAGAGCTTTAGACTTCTGACATAATTTACCAGGATTGGTTCAACCGAAGGCTTTTATACAGCCTTCGAAGAATGTCTCCAAACACATGTTAGACTATAGCAGGCATGACCTACGTTGTCTAACAGGCCTTTTAACAGGCCACTTCCATCTGAATCATCATATGTTAAAAGTGTTAAAACTTGGACTGTCGGAAGATCCGAAATGCCGACTTTGTCTGGAAGATGATGAAGCAACAGAGCATATATAATTTGAACCTGCCCCACCTCGGCTCGAATCAGGTATCTGATGTTTGGCAGGGTCTCTCTCTCTCTCTGAAATATCATTCACCAAATAAACTAATCGGTTTTGTTAAAAAGCTGAAATTGTTTGGTGAAATCTGAATACGTGTGAGCCACATTAGACTCTTGCGAGTCGCAGTGGAGGGCCTTATAGTATAGACCCACTCAACACACACCTAACCTAACCCAATAACTCATTTGACAAATAACTTTGTAGGATTTACTTATTAGGAGGTAAAAAAACCGAATTTTTGGTTATTCGGTAAATAATAACTAGTAGCAACTTTATTACGAGGTGAAAAAAGCAGGCCTTAAAATCAAAAATAAATTATTCCGGAACATATACTTGCTTTGTGTGACTTTAAGTATCAATGATTTCTTTAATTCACTGAAATGGCGAACATAAAATCGAGTTTTGCCATATGGTCAGGCAATAAAAAGGCAAACATGAATAAATTCAACAGTGGCAGTATGTTTATAAACTGGGACCACAAAATAAGAGGCGCCCGACTTGGAAACATGGTAGAGCGCAACGTTAATATAGGAAGCGCGATCGGTTAAAAATGAAAGAACACGTGTTTGCAGGTTGTATGTAGGCAATAAATTTTATACAACGTTAAAACGACTAAGTCGAATATAAGACAAATATGGATAATAACAATTATAAGTTAATCAAAACATTTAAGCGATAAGTTTACTATAAATAATTATTTATGACGTTAACGGAATCATATAATTGACCCAAATTTCAAAAATATGTCTCTAAATCTGGTAATAGCAAAGTCAATTCCATTGAGTACCAAAACTAATAAAAAAAATTATTTCATAAAAAACTGACCTTTTAGAAATCTTTGCCAACCCATTTTTTTGTCTCACACTGGTATACGGTAAAAAATATTATATTATACACCAAGGTGGTGAAGAGTATTATTAATGACCGAGCGGAATGAGTGCGAGAGGTTTATATATTATGAACGTACGTCCTGAGTCATTTTTGGTTTATCTTGATAGGTGATTTCAAGCAGCAAATACGTTAAAGACAATCTCCTTTGTATACAAAATTATATTGCACAAGTTTTTGTTGAACTACTATCTCTGGATTCTCAAAATATTTGAATTAACCACTAATAGAGAAATTCAACTTCCCAGTTGGCTAGAAGAAGCAATAATTGTCAACTTCACAGCTAGTAGTGGAAACAAGTAAGTAATAATTTCATTAAAATGGTTTTCTTGAGCAAAAGATTACTTTTGAAAAAACGCTACTGATCAACTCACCGTCCTGTAGATATCTAAAAAAGCCATGGGACCAAAATGTGCCCATGAAAAATTTTGTTCAGAGGATCAAACTCTACAAAATATCCAAAAATTCAAAAGAATTAACCGAGATTCAGTTTAAAAATTTCACAAATGAGAAGAGCAAGGTCCTTTTTATCATAATTACGTGCTAAATTGCTATTTTATCAATCAATATTTTTGGAAGGAGGAAAAATGCTGCAATATATTACTCGACCTTCAAAATTTCCACAAAAATATTAATTTTATTTCATTCAACTTTCCCAAACTCTACGTATATTATTATATTAATCAATACCTACCAATATTATGCTTTTAATTTATTTTCTTATTCCCCGTCTATAATTTCTATCCTTTCCAATCATATTACGTAAAGAATACTAACAGGATACGTACATCCTACCCGTCTAACCACGAATCCAGGAATGCAAACAAGATCTCGTCCGAATTTCTGTTATAGAACCAAACTGTGGCGGCATCTAGCGATAGCTAACTTCGAAAAGTTGCCGTGGGGTGTCGCTCCAGTACAGGAATGAGAAGATATAGAAACTCCGTTTCTATTATTCTTATTTGTTCACAAAGAAGTCAGCTGACTTTCTAAGGGTTGAAATTAAATGGGACCAGTAGCGTAGTATGTTTTCAACTCAAGAGTTTTGTTAGTTTCTTGGAATGGTAAGTTTCACGCTAAATTGTATTGGCTTATCAACTGGAACAAACTACCTGGTTTAATCCCGTTGTGTAGAAAATCACCAAATGTGCTACAGGGTCGAACTTGAGAAATTTGAATTATATTTTACATGATATAGGAGATATACATACAAGTACAATCGGACAAGAGAAAGAAAAGACGCGAGCTTTTAGTTAATAAAGATCCATATTGAAGGCTGAATCTACATTATATTGAAACCAATAAAATTTGCAGCCAAGAAGTTTTGAATCTCCAATTTTGTATTATTTGGGACAGAAATTTTCTGCAATTGTTGAAATGTTGGGTAACTGAAAGTTTTCAAGCCAATCTTCCAAAAGCAATGCTGTCGTATCTTCGTGATAATCAACATAAGAATCCTTAATGTTTTTGGCAGAAAGCCACAGTGTTTCGGATCCAACCATTTTCTGAGCCTGCGTGTACTTTTGTGATTCTCTTCCCTTCATTTGATTGTGCTTTTGCTTTACACTTATCAGATGAATCATATAGAAGGACTATTATTCGTGCAAATGATACGCGTCACTCGTTTAGCTCGTGGTACAAGCTCTTATTAGACAATATACTATTATGCACAAATTCTATTTACAAACTGATTATTTTTATCAAATTTTGAAATTGTAAAATGAAGACCAATATTATAATAATCTCTCGTATTGCGAGAGTCTGTATGAGAGAGTCTGCTAACAGTTACACAAGTATAGTGTACAAACCTAATAAAATAAAAATAAGAACGTCAGTTGGTATAGCGTAAAAGATATTTGGTATGCTCCTCCAACGTAGGTAAATACGGAAGAAATGCGGGGAATTAAGTTAAAGCCACTCTCTTTTCATTCTCCACCTAATTGCAATTAGAGCCTTCAGAATAAGCTGTACTTTCCTGAAAGGGAGACTGATTACTCAACGAATTCGAAACAAAAACGCTACAGAGTGGGCGAAGTAGAACCGAAAAGGATGCGCCTATTTATTTTTTGAGAAGCCAATAAAAAGGATTGAAGGAAACAAAAATGTGTTACTCAACTGAATTTCAATTAGGTGTTCTATTTATCGGAATAATTTTGTTAAATAATTGTGTATTTAGAATATTAAATCAATTCATTTAATTTTACTGGGAACGGAGTTTCGAGGTTATGATCCCTATGTGGAAAGAGATGGATTACAATGATAATAATAATAATAATAATGATAAAGGTCTTTTATTTTTTTTCCTCATCAAAACAAAGAAAAGCTACATCATATCATAGAAATACACAAAATAAATACTACATACCAATGTCCATACGTTGGTCGCGAAACAAAACTGATTTCAGAGCAATTTTGAATGACTTAATCGATTTTTTGTTTGTTTGACAAGTTCAGGCAGTTCGTTGTAAATTTTTGCAATTTGATATGTAAAAGAAGTTTTGTACTGTTCAGTTCGATGACGAGGGACAATTAATCTATAGTTGAAACGGGTATTACGGTTATGAATATTTGAAAGGGAGGAAACTTTGTTTATTAAATATGATGGTGGTCGACAGTTTTAATAATTCTATGGAATAAGCAAGCCAAATGAAGATATCGTCTCCTGGCCATACTGAGCCATTTGACTGTATTGAGTTTGTGGGAAATTCTCTGACGTCTTCTGATACCACAGACCATAGCCTTAAGCAACAGTTTTGCACTACTTGAATTCTCCTAGCGGTAGCTACATTTAAGCAAGGCTCGTAAATAACATCACCGTAGTCAAATTTAGCTAGTACAAGCGCATCACACAAAACTTTTTTTACATTGAATGACAGATACTGTCGACTTTGAAATATCTTTTTAATATTGAAGTAGGCATTTTCAATGCAATTGTTGATATGTTTATCATATTTTAATTTAGGATCCAATATTAATCCTAGATTTTTTGCGGTATTCGATGGTTTAATGGATTCACCTACAATTTCCAATCTTATGCGCGCTGTCAAATCAGAAAGATGTGTCTTAGGTCCAAATATCAAAAAATATGTTTTCCTAGGATTAATATTTAATGCATTTTCGTGTGACCAGTTTGTGATGTGTAATCATTCTAATTACTATTCTAATTAGTACTAGTAATAAGTGAGTTAATGTATAATAGTAAAGTAAGGTAATAAAGAGAACATGTCCCAGTGATTCCAGTAGTTGTTTTATTCCTGTGAGATGACACAACAAGTGACCAGCAACACCACCTATTCAGAGGCCCTTCCACACTTCTAATTCACCAAGTATCCATAGTAGGATACATACATTACAAGTTAATAATATTAGCAATGTCTTCGTTCACTTTATTTATTATATCGAGGTACATATCAGGTTTAAAAGATATAATCTGTGTATCGTCCGCATGGAGATGAATTTTACACCACTTCAAAACTCTCCCGATACTAGCAGTGTATAGAGTGAATATAAGAGGTCCCAGTATTGAACCTTGTGGCACGCCTTGTCATACGTTTACAAAACATGAACATGTATTATTAAGTTTAACTTGTTGTAGTCTGTTTTGGAAATAGCTATAAAATAATTTGATAGCATTATTTGACAAGCCGACAGATTTTAAAATAGACAATAATACTTGATGATTTAGGGTATCAAATTCCTTCGAAAAATCGATTAGAACTAGTATCGTGAAATTGCCGTTATCCCTTTCTTTTAAGATATCGTCCGTGATGTTAAGAAGGGCTGTTTGACAACTATGTGAGGGTCTAAAACCTGATTGATAATATGGCAGATAATATGGCAGTACTTACCTCCTCCTCAACGACTCTTTCTAAAATTTTTGACATGGTTGGTAAAATACTTATGGGACGTATATCCTTGAATTCGCTGGGGTTATTAATTTTAGGTTAGGATATGTGAAGGTTCCTTACCATTGAAGGCTAAAGGTTTAGAGCAAGCAGTTTGAGAGGTACCTTTGGTGTTTAGGAAACATCAGAAAGACGGAGGCACTGGAGGCACTCAACTTGCAAAAAAATTGCTGAATCTAAATTGGAAAAACCTGGGACTTAAAGAAAGTGATTTGATGCCTAAAACTCCGAAGCAAAGACTCGTATTACAAAAATGTATTTGAAGTTTTAACATCTCAGACAGCACAGGATATCCTTAGGACGTCCATATTGAGTCCTAAATTGGTCCCAACGTCCCAGACCCAATTTGTATGTACTAGGGACGTTCTAATTTGTATGTATTAGGGATGTTCTAATTCGTACGTCCTGGGGACGCACAAACTAGAATCAAAAATTGGAAAATAATACACATCGTTATTAGAAACCACAATTATTCACAATTTTTAGGTATATAATAACCAAAAACCAAAAAACACATAATTACCTCATTCTATTTTTTTTAATTTAGCACATTTATTTCTATTCATTAAATGCGCATGCGTGACAGCACATTCGCCATTTCGGCCCCCACCATCTATGTCAGTCGCCACTTTGGTTGTTTATCGTTTTTGTGTGTGTAATATAATTAGAGACAAGAGTATAAATTATTATATTTGGTATAGTTAAGTGTTGTGATATTATTTAATATAATGTGTTGTTAAACCCAGTGGTACATATTTCACGTAAGTGTGAATAAAATAATTTTATCCCATTTATCAACATGGCATTCATGAAGAAATACTAGATGCGTGCCAACAGACTTAAAGTTGCCGTATACCTGCGGGGTCGGCATTCTGTGCTGAAGAAAACCACCGTTGATTGTAGTAGTAGTGATGTATCTCATCGACAAATTATTTTAAATGGCCCTATGGAAGATGCAACAGTGCATAACCTCAATCCTGATTTTCCTACAAAAATTGAACTAATATGTGGAAGGCATAGAAAAAATTATTCTGTTCTGGTCCTTATATATGAATGTATAAAAAATTTAGTAAATGTATATAGGCATATTATGGTATTTATTCTCAATAAATTTTCCTGTGTCCATTAAAAAGATCCTACGAAGGTCCATTAAAAAAATTAGAGGACGCACTTGGGAGGTCCATTAAGGGGAATCTATCGGCAGCGATTTGACAAAATATCGAAGTATTTTTGGCAAATAATTTTGAGGTAATGGATGTATTGAAAATTAAGGAAAAAATATATCATGTAGATTAATGTTGAACTTAGAGTTCTCATCGAATAAAAACTTTGAAATGCTAACCAAATTTTGTTAAAAAAAATACGAATCATGAGGTAATTACACATATTAAGCAAAGTTTGAGCCCTTGTAAAGAATTAAATATGGATTAAATGGAAAAACTAATTGATAAGAAGTCTAATTTGAAGCTTTATGAATACTATATAAAAATCTCAGAATCCTCAAATTACTTATGACCGTACAATTCCTTATTGAAATTCGGTTGCTACCACTAAAATATCGGATAAAAATCCATCTCTCGCTTTTCTATCCTTCTATGACTGACATTGTCTCTCTGCTTCGGTAGTCGCGTGCCATTCCATTGTTGATACAACGCTCGCCGGTCTCGGCGGTCTCCCAGTTCAGTAGTGACGAAGCTTATATATTAGTACGTGAACCAAAATCCGCTTGGACCGTTTGGCTACCTACCGGAGCTTTCATATTTCTAATAAAATTTTCGTTATGTGAACTCAAACGTGAGGACGTAGGGAAACAAAAAAATATACAAAGCATAATTGTGCAAGGTCGAATTTGGTAGATGCCCCTTAAGGGACGTACTTGGAATGTTCTTATTAGGACTTCCCAGGGACGTATGGTTTAGTAACAAAAGATGTCCTCAGAACGTCCTGAAGACGGCTAAGGTTCTGAAACGGACGTACCTGGGACATCGAATATCTAATAACGGATATCCTGAAAACGTTTTAGGTACGTACTTGTGCTGTCTGGGATTAATTGCACCTCATCTACCAGCTTCAAGTACCTGGAGACCCTGTACATCAGCTTTTTCATTGAAATTACCGGTTTCGTCTAAACTTTTTCTTGGGAATTTCTTTTTTCTGTTTTACTTTCGATAAATACACGATCGCGGAGCAGGTTTCCTTTACGCCAAAACAGCAAATCAAATATTAGTTACGAAAAGTTAATATTTGCCCGGAATGGAATTATCTGAACTCCACGTGCCCTTTAACTGTTGAACTTTTACTCTTCAAAATTATATGGAGTATTCTCACATTTGTTTGCTCAGTGCATGGCAGTTAAAGGAAGGAAGTAAACAATTGCTGGAAGGTATACAAGAGGTAAAATTTGAATTTGCCACTTACATCCCTTTTATATTAATAATAGACGATAATGTAAAACGTTTATTTTCTAACAGCCAATAAATATATAAGGGGGTAAGTTTGTTCTTGTAGATTATTAGGATGTAACGAAGATAATTATGTTCGAAGTTCGAAGGAGAAATATTCGAGACAGCAAGGAAGTATGGAAGTTGAGTCAACAAATCTCGGTATATTTACTTTTGCAGAAAGGAATCAGCAGCTTGCGACATCGCTTTATCTAATAATTGTTTAATTACAGAAAAAGATGTTTATTAATCCTCGATTTGCCCAAATTGTAAAAAAAATTGTTTAATAAAAGCGTGAGATGATGGGAGTAGTAGGTATTTCAATTTAGCGGATGTACATAATCACCGAAAGAGTGTTTGGCGATAAGCAGTCACAACCTAAACCAGTTTTTCGCCATTTCGTTGTCGTGGAATAAACATAAATCCATCAAAACTCACCAAAAACCAAAGAATAATCAAGATAATGGTAAGATTACAAGAATGTTCACCAAAGTGTGTCTGTTGGCAAAGAATCAGCTCCATTTTTGTTAAAAATCTCGAGGTTGTTCAATGGCTGTCAACCTCAATGCTTAATGAGACGATAGCTTATTTACCCGACTCGGCACCACCCACCACGTCAAATTTAGTAGTTGAGGTGCGCATGCGTCCAAGCAGCCTTTAACCTTCTATTCGATGTTACTGAATGTGAGCAGATTAGCCCAGTTGGTAGGATAAATAATTTTACAAGCCAAAGGTCCTAGGTTCGAAACCCTACTACTACTACTACTACTAAATGTGCAGGCGAGCCTTGTCCTGGACAACTCAAGCCAAGGTTCCGACACTGAGCGGGCCTTTCAATAAAGGCCACAACCTTTTTCAGTGGATGCCTGCTTGTGTCTCCAGCCATAACAGTGACTCCGAAGATTCGCCTGCGTAATACAGCCCAGTGTGGACACTCTAAGAGAACATGAACTGACGTTTCATCAGTCATGCCGCAACCCCTACATAGGGAACTTTCCTCTACTCCTAGATTGTAGAGGTGCTTCCTCATACAGCAGTGCCCTGTTAGGAGTTTTGCTATCTTCCTTAGCCTACTCCTTGGTAGTTCAGTGGCTGCCCTGGCGTGTCCATCAGTCCATCCCTTCAGTAGAAGTTTGGATTGTCTAGGACCCTGCAGAGCATTCCAATGAGCGAGGTGCTGATTCCTCAGCCACTTCTTCGTCTCCTTGCGTATTCTTTGTTTTGTTAGGCCCAGGGTCGGGCCCGGGCCGCAGAAAGGAGCTGCCGCCCCTTCCGCAGCCAGTGCATCCGCCATCTCGTTGCCTTCAAAACCAGAGTGGGCTGGAATCCATTCTAGCCACACCACGTTCTGCCTTGAAAGATTAGCAAGTCGTTCTCGACATTCGTTAGCAAGTCCTGAGTTGCTGGTATACCCACTCAGGGCTTTAATTGCTGCCTGACTGTCGGAGTATATGGTTATGCGTCGATCCACATAACCTATGTCTAGATTTATCTGCGCACATTCCAAGATAGCATATATCTCGGCCTTATATGCAGATACACCCTCACCCAATGGTACACAAACCTGTGTTCTTGGGTTCCTGGAGTAAATTCCAGGCCCTGCTCTATCACCGGAGCATGAGCCATCAGTGTACCAGACGGTCCCATTAGGCTGTGTATTCCTCTCTTTTTCCCAGGACTCTCTATCCCGTATCATGGCCCTGTATGGGGTAGCGAAGTAGTACTTACGCAGGCATTCATCAGCCGCTCGAGCCAGAACTGGAATATCTTCCAGGAGCCGGAGCTTCTTGACGTGCCTGCACTCTTCCCCTCTTCGCACGTATCCCAGTCGTTTCAAGCGCAGGAAAGCCCTCCCCGCCTCAGCCTCGATCACATGGTGTAGAGGCCGAAGACCAAGGATCACCTCCATCGCAACAGTTGGTGTAGTCCTCATGCAGCCAGTTGCCCCCAAACTGACCACCCTTTGAAGGCGTGCCAGTTGCGATCTAGCCGTGACCAAGGTTACCCTCGGCCACCAGACCAGAGCCGCATATGTGAGCATAGGCAGCATAATCACTCTATAGAACCATATGATCGTTTTGGGGGTCAGTCCCCACCTCGGACCAATGGCTCTCTTACAGGCCCAATACGTGTTTGTCACCTTGCTTAGGCGACTATCAAGATGAGCCTTCCATGTCAGTGATTTATCAAGGATCACTCCTAGATACTTCACCTGTTCAACCACCGGCAGTGGTACTCCATCAAGATTTAGACCCTCAGTCTTCGAAACCCTATTTTGGACCTGTTTTTTTTTTTCAAGTGTTCATTTCTTATTTTCTGATATTTTCATACATAGTTACACTTTGATCAACCGGGTTTGGGCCTGAGTTTTCTTGTTTTTTTTCAGTTTTCTATTTCTTATTTTCTGATATTTACATATTTACTTCAATATTGTTATGTTACTACTAAATTTGACAACGTTGGTGCCGAGTCGGGTAATTAAGCTCTCGTGCTTAATGTGTCACTAACTCATCAAATTGTTCTTGCATAGTAGACAATATTTGCTACCAAAAAATAGGATTACCTCAAGACAATTTTTATGTGATCGTCTCAATGGTATCACATTATAATCAGTTAATTCAGGGTTTGTCGATGAAGCACCATCAAAAACCTCTTTTTGATGGTAAACATGTGTTTTTGTTCTCCATTTAACTTCTCTTGCAATTATAGATAAAATGCCCTAAATATCTTCTGTATGTTCCTTGTGGTATATTATTCATTCTTTTTTTAATTTCTTGGGAAATTAAACCACAATATTTTTAAATTCTTCATTTCAACGTTTCGGTAGCGTTCCAGCTACCGTTGTCAAGAAAAAATAAGTAGAAATTAATTTTTTTATCCCTAACTGACACAACAGAAAAAATTTGACAACTAGACAATCAAAAAATTATTTTGAAGTTTAAGACTGCAAAATTTTGTTATCAAATTTTTATTAAGGTCCATTCATAGTAGATCATATCTGTGGCAAAATGTGAAATGAAATATTTCATTTTTTGACATTCCAACGATATGATAGTCTACTAGAAATGGAATCCAGTGAAGTGCACGTTCCAGGAACGGTTTTTATTGGGATAGCGCGTTTTTTCGCTTATATTGGAAATGTTGTTAATAAAACGCGTTTCTTGATAGTTTTTTTGTGTATGAATATTTAAGTTTTTGAAATATGTATACTCAGTTTTGTGATTTTGTGTATTGAAATGTGTATCGATTAACAACTATTCAAATTATAAATCATAAGAAAACCTGGATAAAAACTTATGATGCTATCCTGATAACGCAGGTAATTGATTATTGGAAATTTCTCTTTCTAACATTGGTAACCAAATTTGACTACATTCGGCTGAAATACTAGCTACACATTTATCTGCATTTAGTTGTATTAAAGCACTTTCTTTGAAATAAAGAATTTAAAAATATTGTGGTTTAATTTCCCAAGAAATTAAAAAAATAAAATGCCCTGCCCTGATGTACAGTTATATTATATTGTACAATTACATAAATTTATATCCCGATGCAACCACATCTACAATTTATTTTGAGCATCTATCTTTGTTTTACCCTTGGTAAAATTAAGTATACATCATTAACCTCGCAAAATAGTTGCACCTATATCGCTGTTCGTTCATTATGGAAACGTAACCAGGGAAATGTCTAAACTAACTAACGAATTAGAAATTCAGATTTCAAATGAACCCCCAAAATGTAAACAATGGTATAAATCTGGAAAACAAAGCCAAGAGGAATCCGAATGAAGAGAAAGGTGAATTATATCGAGATTATACATCAGTAAGACAGCGGTGAATACCTGCTCTCTCTCTTTCTATCCTTTTACGGTCGGTATCTTGTTCTGAATTAAGGTAATCATGGAATCGATATATATGTACATTTACATCAAAACATGTTTAAATCAACTGGGGACTATACTTTTTATTATCTAAGCTTCACCATCAAAAATTAGTGGAAATGTAGTCAATAGTGGAAATGTAGTCAATGAAATTATCGCACAAAAACACAAAATTTGGTGAAAATAGTATGAAAACAGTGAACGGAAAGATGATGCACTGAAAAGACCTTGAATTTTCTGACGCCAGAAACAGCATTTGGCAAGAGTATTCAATTTACCTTCAATTTGATAGAAATGTTGAGAGCGTTATGAAATAATTTAAACGTATCTTCACAGATTAGTTTTTTTTATTACAATTTAATTTGGATTAAAATCAAAAAGAAGCTATTTTGATAATATTGAAAACCTTTTCCAAAAAATACATAAAATTGCTTCTATGTGTAAATTCACTTGGTAGTCAAAGGTGTATGAAGCAATGTTGTAACAACAATTGATCTGATTCTAAAACAATTTTGGGGGGGGTTTTATGGGGTACATACAAACTGTAATATTTTATATAATTTATTACTCGAAGTACCCAAAATCGGAAATGCTGAGTTAGAGGAAACGACGTTAATTAAAACATGAATTTGAATTACCTTTGACATGACAGTGCTGGTCGCGTTTTGCACAATGAAACTAAATATTCAATCCTAATCAGTGCAGTACAAAATTATTCTTCCAATAAAAATTAGTTGATTAATTATGTACGACACAACTTTTATTTTGGTACAGAGATGATGATTTTTTAAAAAGATTGTAGTCAATTGTAAAATTACTCACTTAAATGGCTATAAGCATTAAGCAAACCTAACAACTGCAGAGTCAAGTTATACTTTATGCAGGCAAAATATTTTGAAGACAAAAGGAAAATCTAATAAGGTCCTATATTATTATAAATAATAGAGGAAAGTTCGATTTCTGTAACAGGTACTTCAATAATTGCTGTTTAACTATGAAAAATGGAATAAATACAACAATAGGCAAGCCAAAAGCATTTATAATAGTATATTACGTAACGTGTGTGGTAAGAAGCATTTTACGCACGAATGGAAAAGTTGCTTTACAACACGAGTTACGTACTATACTTTACCTATGACCTACTTGTACTTGTATGTTTTATAAGAAGCATAAGAAATAACAGTTACATAATTAGAGGTGCTTGGTAAACTCCATCTCTATTACTCTATTACCAATGAAAGGAGCACATTAAATAACTAACGTTTAATCACTATTAATATATTGTTGATAATCTAAAGTCCATTTTTCAATTATAATCAATACATATACTTAGCCCTTTGGGCTTTTCATAGTTAAACGTGGCCATATCGAATGTTTTCAAATAGTAAAATTTGAATAAAATGGTGACGTCTATTGACAGTTGCTAAGATGTTGCTAGGGAAGCCGTGCGATTTACTTTACAGCTGTGCGTTTTTTTTACAGTGCGTAATAGGTACGTCATTACATTGATACCGACTGTGTGTTATTGATTGATTACAGGGGGGGTCGTGTGTAAAGTTTAATAACATATCAGCACAACAGAGGTAAAGTGTAAAGTGACAATAACTCCACTTTTGTATCTGATGCAATAAAAGATGTCTATTGGAAAACAGATTTAACTACGTTGGGTCATTACGACGTCCAAAAGGTGGCAGCATAGTCAGTTAAGTCCAGTAGACGTATCGAGGTGTGTGGCATGGAAGAAGAAACCTTCATCTACATACTTGCGAATCGCACAGCAATTTAGAATCCTAGGGCACAACACCTAGAAGACTGCTGGATAGAAGAGGGACATTTTCATAAGTTAAAGCCTGCAGATATATTTGAATTCCTCCGGTAAATAGAACTAAATGATCTACTAGTTTCTGAGACTTTCATTAGGAACTAAGTAGAAGTAAGGTGGTAGAGGAAAGTCACCAAATATGGAATACTATCCTACTATGGAATGCCTTCATTTCTCTAAGACTATTAGTATGAAACGCAACACTCGACCATCCACACCATCGAGTCAGTTGCGCGAATGCTTCGCGTGTGGCAGGCGTGTTTTGTTTTGTTGTCGTGCAGAAAATTTTGAAGGTAGATAAGATTAGATTAGAATTGGAGTGGCTCTTTGTCCTATCCCACTGCGACCTTTGCAGATCTATTGTGGTCCTCCCTTTAAAGGTAAGTAATAAACGAGTATTACCAGCTGTTATGTTTGTTTACGTAAGTGTTATACTATCTAGTATATCGGTATTATGTTTATTTCACCATTTTGTGATCTTTTGTCATTAAAATATTGTGACTTTAAAAAATCCTTACCGGGTGTCGTCCCGAAGTCCAGTGATGATAATGCTGAGTCACATCCAACTCAAAATTTGGGGAAAAGTGAAAGAAAATTTAAGCAATTAACTTCAAAGATCCAAATATGTGGTAAATTGACAGTATCTGAAAATTCATTCGAACAATGAGTAAACTTGATATAGCTCTCTCCAAAACCTCACACTTGGTGATTCAACACACCTCACTTCTGAGGTGCTCATGAAGAATTATAATAATCATTTCCCAAGATTTTATAATTAAAATATTCTTAGTTCTATTTTTATTTAGTAGTAAAAATAGCAATGATCACAATAGAGATAAAAAGTAATGATTTTACTGTCTAGTACGTCACTGGTCGACACAGAAGTTAATCTTGCAGAAGGTAATGTCGAAGCTCCCGCAGAATTAATTGGAAGTGGATTATTCCAATTAGTGTTCGGGGAGAGCTTTTGCCTGCTGCCTTTATAAATATTCTAACTTTGTTTAAATTTCAGAGATGCATACTAACTTCTTTACTATCTTTAGATCACGACTTGGACGGCCAACTTGACGAATATTTAATGGAAAAATATCAGTTGGGCGCGAAATTGAAAAGATTTAATTAAAATTATTCACATTACTGTCATTTTTTTGTTAATAAAAAAATACATAAAGTATATAAAGGGTGATAGCGTCTATTGGGATACGTTTCTTATAAAAACAGTTCGTTAAATAGGCACTGTTACTCTGCAGTTGGTTGAAGTGACCTATGAAGTTATTTCAGTGATACGTTTGCATTAATGCCATCTGTGTATATATAGATCGCGAAAAGTCTATTCGAGCCATACGATTTACACAAGTACGACAAGGAAGATATGAGCAGAGCTACTTGAAAGAGAGAGAAGAATATTTGTTCGCAGTCAGCGTTGGGCGTGTTTTCAGTTCCAGCAACCAATCTGATATGAAAGCAATGGTGCCAGTTTAAAATTTTTGGTACTTTCGAAGGGATTATTATCTTATTTTGCATTTATTGGGAAAAATTCGAGATTGGTAATATTATTGACTTTTGAAAATTAAAATTAAATAATAGAGGAAAGTCACCAAATATTGAATACCATTTTGTTTTTGGGATATAAAAAAAAAATTCATATAAATTAAATCAGTCTAATTTTTTTACTAATCAGTCATACATTTATATGTAGTAATTAACAGCCTTTAATCAAATATAATTATTAGTTATCAAATTAAAATCTAACACAAAAAACAAATTCACAAATGAGTAACCAAATATGGAATAGGTATCCATAACAAAAATAATACATGGATACATGGAAGAAGTTACATAATTACTTGCAAAAGTCACAGATCCAAGTATCAAACTCCGGACCAGCACAATCATAATGTGCCCAGAGCCCACACAATATTTTAATGACAAAAGATCACAAAATGGTGAAATAAACATAATACCGATATACTAAATAGTATGCCACTTACGTAAACAAACATAACAGCTGGTAATACTCGTTTATTACTTACCTTTAAAATTTTCTGCACGACAACAAAACAAAACACGCCTGCCACACGTGAAGCATTCGCGCAACTGACTCGATGGTGTGGGTGTGGGTGCGATAGTTAGTAGACCGAATGAAACAGAAGATGGTCGAGTGTTGCGTTTCATACTTATAATCTTAGAGAAATGAAGGCATTCCATATTAGGATACTATTCCATATTTGGTGACTTTCCTCTATAGTTCAAGAAAATAAATGGACAAATTACCATCTGCAATAAATTAAATCTTTACACTGCTTTCGATTCAACAATTATTGATATTTAACATTGTTGCCGACAAAAATTGGGTATAACTTTTACAGATAAATACATTTGGCAACAGCTGACTGCACACAATTATTCTTCTCTCTCTTTCAAGTGTTTTTCTCATATTTTCCTTGTTGCACTTGTGTAAATGGTATGACTTGAATAGACTTTTCGCAATCTGTATATACTACCGTCATTCCTTCTTCCTTCACCAAATTAAATTAAACAAACATTAGTCTTACCTTTTCATAAATCACCACATTCACCTTTTTGGTAATGTGCCACAAAATTATTCATATATAATAGCATGTAATTTCACAATTTCGAATTACCTCTCTGAATTTGCCAAGAAAATAGATTTGTCAGAGTTTCAGTCGAGCATGTGGTTCAAAATGTAAAGTGATTAATTTTATTCTCTCAGTGGTCGTTTTGCCCGAAGGAATGTATATAGTAGGTGTATTTCTAGTGACAGACTTCGGCTAAGTTTACGCACATACATAGGTAGACGCGATACAAACAAAACGATCCAGAAAATTCGGAAATTAAAGAGTATTTTCCAAAATCGGTGGTTTTAAAAAACATATAAATGCAGCTGAAGCAGTATAACGTCAGTTGTCTTCGAGCAGGAAACGCAAAATTCATATTTTGAAGAAAAACAAGAATGAAAACAAATATTTCATATCCAGAGATTTTGTTTTTTGTTTTCGAAAACAATACTCTTTCGCATGTCCTTGAACAAATATTTAACATATTTTGTTCGTGCTTCCAACAACTAGCCCGGAGTTTTCTCTTGATGTTGTTGGGAGTCCAATTAGAAGTATTTTGACAAATTAATAGTTGTATGAAGAGATGATTTTGAAAAACTGCTACCTTTTCAAAATACCATTCAGATTTCGCACCAAAACAATGATAGATTTGTATTTTATTTTATATATTTATATTTGAGAATTAAATTGAACAGTTAAGTTTTTATTTATTTATTCACCTTAAAACAAATTTTTTTTAAAAACCATGACTACATATATTTCGTTTTTTCTTCTTTTTCCTTTTTTTAAAGCACAAAACCACTGATTCATCTTAACACCGTGTCCTAATAATTGTAAAAAAAATAATTTTTTAAATTATTACAAGAGCGTAAAAAAATAAATCTCAACTCATTTCACTAATTTAACTTTATATTTCCGAAATTTCACATTATTCAGCGCCTTCGTGAAAATATTTGCTATATTATTTTCTGAGCATATATGTATTCCACTTTTATCAGACCTTCTTTAACTTTTTCGTTTATAAAATGATATCTTACGTCTATATGTTTACTTCTCTTATTAAATTAACCATTCTTGATGATGCTTATAGTACTCTGATTATCTATTTTTATTGTAACATCTATAGTCTTTATCAAAAAATGTTCCAACAATGTTTCCAAATATAGAATTTCCTTCACTGATTCGGCAGCGGCTATAAATTAAGCTTCTGTGGTGCTTAGTGCTACCACTGGTTGTTTTCTCGAACACCAACTCACCGGGCCTTCACCATTAAATATAACATAGCCGGTTGTGCTTTTTCTTGTGTTCATGTCTCCTGCAAAATCACTGTCACTGTAAACTTGTATCATCGGACCTCCTTCGCTTTTTCTATAAACCACTCCTTCTGATTTTGAGTCTATTATCTCATAATTCTCTCAACATTTTTAATATCTTGGTTTGTTGGATTTTCCATATTTCTGCTGCAGTAGCTCACAGCATATAATATGTCTGGCCTTATTCTATTTGATAAGTAAAGAAGACTTCCTACGGCTTCACGGTAAGGAAACTTTGTCTCTTGTATTGATGATATTTCCTCATAATCACTTATTGGTGTTGTACTAGGCTTCGCATTTTTCATGTTAAATCTTTCCAATACATCCTCAACATAGCTCTCCTGATCTAGCTTTATTGAACTTCCATCTTTGGTTAATCTGATACCCAGAAAACAATCCACTTTGTCAAATACCTTAACCTCAAATCATTTATTTCTTCTAATTTTTCTCCAACTATGAGACCATCATCTACATAAATAGCTAAAAATAAGCTCCCATTTTTTTAATGTACATTGATCCACGCTCAATGCCTCCATGTCATTTTCTTTTAAGAAATTCGTAAAATGTTCATTCCATTCCATTGGAGCCTGTTTGAGACCATATAATGATTTTTTGAGTTTGCATATTTTCTCTGGTTGTTCTTGATATCCTTCTGGAACTTGCATATATATTTCTTCCGTTATAGTTTCATAAAGGAATGCAGTTTTAATATCAAATATCTTCATCTGATATTCTTGTTGTACTGATATAGCTAATAGTGTTCTTAAAGAGTTGATATTGACTACTGGACTGAATACTTCATCGTAGTCGAGACCTTTTGTTTGTTGACAACCCCTAACCACTAGTCTTGCTTTATAGGTGCCATTATCTTTAATTTTAAAAACCCATTTGTTTGTTAAAACTTTCTTGTTGTTGGCTTCCTCTCGATTAACGTATTCCCATGTCTGATTTCTTTTCAATGAGTCTTTTTCATCTTCTATTGCTTGCTTCCAATATTGCTTTTCTTCACATTGTATTGCTTCATTAAAATATGTGAATAGAACATAATCATCATAAAGACTCGGTTTCATTATTCTTCTCCCTCTTCTATTTCTGTTTCTATTTGTGTTTCACTTACTGTATTTTCTATGTTTTCTATTAATGTTCCACATTTTTCTGGCACTTCTTTCGAATTTTCATATATTTCTTTTAAAACTTGTAGATGTCGTCATTGTCACCCATCTTCTTATGGTTTTTATTTCCTATGACACGCCTTTTGTTAATTTTTACTTACTTACTTCTTTTTTTTATGGCCCCTTTAGGGCATTCCTGGGCTCATAACCTGATAGATTTTGTATTTTATTTTATATATTTATATTCGGGAATTAAATTGAACAGTGAAGTTTTTATTCATTTATTCAACTTAAAACAAAATTTTTTTAAAAAACCATTACTACATATATTTCGTTTTTTCTTCTTTTTACTTTTTTAAAAACTGTCTAAGCACAAAACCACTGATTCATCTTAACAAACAAAAGAATTACTATTCTTTCGCCTGTCTATGACATCGCGATTTTATAAACAGTTTGAAAACTTAATATTTTGCAAAATAAAAATTTAATTTTAATACACAATTCCTATGATTGAATTATTCACAATTCTCAGTGTACATTAGCAACTTCTCCAAAATTTTCCAAATAGCATACAACATAAAATAAACTTATATACCATAATTTAACTTTTGCATTATCGGTACATAACTCAACTAATTATTTTCTGAAACGGTCTCCTTTGATCTTTTGTTAGTTCCTGGATTGTACAGTAAGCCAATTAGTCACTAGAATCCTTAGGCCTGTAAATTTCATATTTCTCGAGCAGTGATTAAGACCATGCTGTGTCTAGAAAGGTGTGATAAATAGTGTTGGCAGACCTGAAGGATGTTATGTAGTGGTAGCTTTCGGCTACAATTCAACCTGGAATGTTTACCGTTACAGTAGCGGACAGTCGGTGGGGAGAATATTAATTTCATTTAGCCCCAATAATACGAACTCCATATTCTAAATTTTCTTAGTTATTTTTTTTATTTGTAAGAATAGTGTCATGAAATTTTCATCATATTTTACCATCCACAAAAATTTAATTTAACATCTATTGCGTCATCACCAAATTCAATCGTTTCCATACTAATTTTATATTTGCTTAATATTCGAGAATTTATGACTTAATATCGTTTTTGGTTATCCCATTCCCTAAAATGTAATTGCATATATCACTTAAACGATCTAAAACCAATTTCTCTTTGTGAAAAACATAGAATAATAATCGTGAAATAAAAATGAATTTCACCGGAAGGTGGTGTAACAATGGTAAACTTCATCCTCCAGCCCCTGGAGGGCAATTTGGGCAATTCCAGTAAAAAACCGCGAAGAACAGGTGGAAGACATACACATTATAAACATTGGGATTCTGTTGAAAAATTCTTTATGGTTGAATTTCAGTGAATCGAGTATAATATAGCGATTCGCGAGATTGGAAACTTGTACACAGAGGTGTCACTTCAAGGGATATATGCTCAACTTTGCGTAAAAAAATATAGTTTACTTAATGATGACAAAAAACCACTGATGTGTGAAAAAATCTTAAGACATGCAGGTAAACAAATAGAATTTTTTGAAAAAGTAGATCAAGAAAAAAAAGGTAGAACGTGTCGCGGGACACACGGTAGGAACTTTAGTTCCTTTTAAGCACAAATTATGTAATACATCTGACGTTATAGATAAACAATTTGCATATTCCTCGGTGGTCGAGTAGTAAGCAAACCAGACTCTCATGCGGTAGACCCGGGTTCGATTCCCCGTGAAGAAGTTTTTTTTATTGTTAATTTTATATTTAAATAATCATTCTGCTTGATATTAATAACGACAACAGGTAGACGTTTGAAATATTTAGCCAAATGTCAAATCAATTTATCCATCCATTTTAAAGTTATCGAATTAAAACATTCAAGTTTTGAAAATTTTAACACCCTGTATTTTGAAAAGTAAATGTGCTAGACCCCTTAATCCTCATATCATTTTGTCCAATTTTACGAGAGCTACATGCAAACGTAATTACCCTTAACGTTCGAGATGCTTATACCACTTTTTGCGCGATCGTATTGAAATAAATTCCGAATAAAATAATTTAAATTTCTTCGAAATGAACGAAATGTCAAAAATGACATTCATACTTCTCGATAAGTTTAAAATATATTCTGCATTTTGGTGAAATTTTTTTTATGTTATTTATTACTTTTCGACGTCTGAACGGTAAGTAAATCACTTACCGACGTGTTAAACTTAGAAACCAGTAAACACAACCTGCCGTCCTGACAACCGATGCTGTAAATAAACAAAAAAGATCAATCATGCAAGAAAAATTATGGAAATAATAGTAAAAGTGTATCCGAACAAATTCAAGTAGATCACCAGCACTGCGAATACCAGCTTTGCATAGAATTTTAATATAGCATCGGTGGTTCAGTGGTAGAATGCTCGCCATCCACGCGGGCGGCCCGGGTTCGATTCCCGGCCGAAGCATATGAATCGCTGCTTCGTAAACGAGAGAGCACACGCACGCAAGCAAGGCAAATAACGAAGCAACGTAACATAACGTAACGTAACGGTCAGATCTCTTGCGTCGCGACCCACGGTCGCTCAAACATAACCTGACATAAAGAACTAAAGTTCCAAGAAACATTGAAAAAGATTGAAAATATGCAAAAAAATGAAACTTTTAGTTTAGAAATAAAAGAAAGGGACAAATAATGGAGGATGAAACGTGAACTTTTTTTTTTTTTTATTTATTTCAGTCGCTTCAACCACTGAGGTCATTAGCGACATAAGAGACATATTATAAAGAGAAAAAAAATTACAATAACATATATAAACTTTGCGTTCAACCTTTCAGCTTTTATATTTATCATTGAATTTCTTCCTGATTTTGATTTTTGGTGGAATAGTCTATATATATTTCCTAAAAATATTTCATTCAAATATTTAATAAATTATTTCACCTTTGTGATTTGTGGTGGAATAAAGTAGTAGACCAAAAAATCAATATTCTAGATGTATTTTACCGCGAAATTTGAAATTTTGAACTGTTTTTAAATAAGAATGAGAAAGGTTACGGCTGGTCTTCTCTCATCGTCTGTCGACAAAGCAGCATAAGTGGAACTGTGCAGTAATCCTCTGAATAGAAATTTTTGTTACCGGTCGCGTTATCCCTTAAATATCTGGATTACTGCACAGTTTCTGGGAATAACAGTTCCTGGGAATAACAGTTCCTTGGATATCTAACTGTTTCTGGTTCACAGTTCCTGTGTGACAAACAAGTACCTGCGGAACAAACAGTTCCTGTTTAACAAAAAGTTTCCTGAATACCGGTTCCTGCAGATAATCCGTAGTACCTATACATCGACCGCTACAGCTATAGATCATCTTCATCTTCAAACGAATTGTTTTTGTGCTAAGTATTTTTTTGTATTCGCTACTAACCCTTTTTTGTAATGTAAATTTCATGACTGTAATTATATACATTTTGTTTTACTCAGTTAGTTTTATTTACTATGCAGAAACGTTAAGTTCTTTTTTTCAATTAACAGATTTTAAGTTAGCTGACCTTTGAGTTTGATTTTCTTTCTAATTTTTATTTAGGAGAGAAAATTAGTGGCCCCCTAAAATTACTTTTTCTATTTTTTTACTAGTTTTGCTCAAGTGAATTCTTTTCTTTATATTAATAAGGTGACAAGGCCCTGTGAACTGGCTTAGGTTACCTCCAAATTTAATTGGTTAGTTAGGCAAGAACCTGCATTATTCACTTTCATTTTTTTTGCGACATTGAGCAACTTTTGTTTCATTGGCGCACAAAAAAATTAATGCTGTTTCAAGGAGAAAAGTCAGAACTTGACGATTTCCACTCCAATAAAAAAAACAATAATTTGAAATTATATTCACCCCTTTTAGTATTTATAAAAGGACGTCAATGATACAGAACTTTTTTCAGGTGAATAGGTATGGCATCTAACGCGGGAGAAAGACAATTTGGCTAATGTATTCAATTCCTACCTATAACAATAAAAGTTTTTCTCTCTTGGTGGGGTGGGGAATTGAAAAAAATTTTTCCTTTTATTCTATCCAGGGATTTATTGCTTGCTTTTAGGGTATGACTTAGGGGTGCGGGACTAAGTGAATTTAAGAATATTATCCTCTTTATGTAAAATGTTTTGAATTAGTTAGAAGAAAAGAATTTATCAGATATTTTTTATATTGTTATGGGACTATTTTGTAAACGAGCTATAGTCTTATTGTATTTTGAAACTAAAAAATAAAAAGATTGAACCAACTAGAGCATGGAGTGAATAGTACAGTTCTCAGAACCAAACATGAGCCCCGGAAAATATGCGAACTAAAATAAGGTCATCGCAAGCAGCCAATCAAAAGCCAATGTTAACGATTATCCATTAGTAATTGTTAAATATAATCGAAATAATATGACCGAGTGATTTCATCAACATACATCATTTTATTCATTCTGTATCAGTGTTGTCAATAAGAGGATGATTATCCGATTTTTAGACAATTTCACTAATTTGGATCCAATAGTTTTTCTAATATTTTGTAGAAGGGATATATAAAATGGCTATTGTTTTTGGAGATTTTCCATATTGACTGGGGCCGAAGACTTTATTTAGATAACCAATGTGTCCTTTTGGTAATTTTGACAATATTCTGATAATTTGAATAGTAAGTTCGGGTAATTTTCATTTTTGCATCGGCAACACTGGACTATAACCAGTTCATATTTTGTTGCTTTCCATAGAAACTTGACCCTTCTTTTTCATGACATAAATAAAGTCATGTAATTTGAAAATATAGACATTTAGGGCAAACGGTAGTTTTACATATCTCTCAACAGTTGACATTTATGGTATCGATATTTGGATATCGATTCAAAATATCGAATTATTACCACAAAAATACAACTACAGCGACATGAACACGCCCACCAGGGCTCACGTTTGCTTCTGCAAACTGTAACTAGCATTATCTATGATAATAAAACTGGATTAGCTGAGGTTGGGTATACATTTGGTTTCGAACCATTTTAGTTTAGTGATCATTGGAGTCGCCGGTATTTCGGTTACTTTCTGCATTTTCAACAAAACCATCCTCTTCTGCGGCATTCCCGATGCCTGTTTCCTTGCACTGATTTAATATAGAATAGGGTACAAGCATAACTTTTGCTATTGTTGGGAATTGACGCTTTATCAGGTCTTCTAACACCTTGCATGCCTATTTTTTCAAAAAAATATAAACTTTACTTTTAAAACGACCTTAAGAATCATAAAATTTGAAAGTCCGCCAAAACGCGCTTTACGTCATAAAGATGGCTGCCCCATCCGTTGACGTCACTTGATTTGTTTACGTTCTTATTCGTGTATCACGCTCTGAGTTTTTGTGACCCAATTTTTTTCTGAAAGCTTTAAATATGGATTAAGCCGGAAAAAAACTTGGTATTCCAAGTATTGCATTGTTGCAGTGTCTATATCAACGTCTATTGAAACTCCAGACAAAATATTTGTTACTTTACCTGGTGGCGCAAGCAAAAATACACTTAGAGAAGACCATTTTGTATGTGAAGACCATTTTAATGTACTTCTATGCTGGTGATTTTTATTCTCGAATAGTTTGAGGTTATGTGCCTATATCTCTAGGAATCAACCATAAAAGGATCATTTTCTTACGACCACACATCGAAATATGGTTGGTATATATTATATAAATAAAACATAGTTTAAATCGTACTTACGATAATGCTTTAACTCCTCCTATTTCCTCTGCATTAAAGCAGCTGTTTGACTTCATAAATTCAAGCAGCATAAATGAGTCTACTTTGGGCAAGTTATCAGTTTGTGCTTTTACAAAGCCTTCGCTAGCCATATCTTTACTCACAAAATATGAAAGAATCGTCACTGAACACTCAACTAGTAAATAAAATATATTCTGCCAAAAGTCTTAATAGCTTAGTGTTTTAGGTCTCTGACTTTGTAAAGCGCGGAATTTTGGTCGAGGGTTCGAGTCCGTGTTGAGACGTGGTGAAATAGTTATTTATGTAACTAGTGTGTAAAGTAGCCTTTTTTTGACGAAGCATGAGCCGCAGGCGAATGCGACAATCACATGAGTCGAAAAAAGGTCTTTACACACGAATTGCATACAATATTTTTTCTACTAGCGAATATTTAATTGAAATACAAAAGTTTAATAGTAATTTTCTTCACGCACTAGTGCGTAAAGAAACATACTTTACGCACTAGTGCGTAAAGTAAGTTAAATTTTTCTTTAGAAGAGTCTTTTTATAATAATCTAAAATAACATCATAGTTTTCTAAAAATATTCAATTCCTGAATATAAAATACAATTGCTTACTCTAGGTATAGTCGGAAGATCTCAATTTAAATTTTAAATGTCAGATTCAATTCACAAAGAAATGTCAGTCACTCACCGCCAACTTATACCTATTTACCGTATTATTTCCAGTACTCAATAATTATTTAACAATAATTATTAGGTTACTTTACCGAATTCTATAGGTTTCTATCTCCAATTTATGAAAAAAACTTAGATTTAATATCCGTTTATTATACCTATATTTTTATAAGACTAGATATCTATAACTACATACATTTTGGAATTTTTTCTTTACGCACTAGTGCGTAAAGTAAAATTCTTTACGCACTAGTGCGTAAAATAAAGTTTTACGCACTCGAAAATGTGTCTAAAGTACGTACTTTACACACGGTAGTAGAAAAAATATATTCTTCCAAAAGTAAAATATCCTCAGAAATATCGAATATTTATGTCCACTTTCTACTTTACGTTGACTAAGCACACACAAACACGTAATGGTCTCAAACTAACATATAATAGATATTTACGTAATTAGTTATGAAAAGAGCGATATTGTTCAACAAGCGTAATTATTTGCCAAAACGAGCGCTAGCGAGTTCTGCAAATTACGCGTGTTGAACAATGTCGATCTCTTCATAACGTGTTTACGTACAACGTTTTATCTAATTCCGCGCTTTCATAATATTTAATAAAATCTTCAATAACAATAATATTGAAGTGGAATCAAATGGTGTTAGAAGTATTTTTACTATGATGTATTCACCCAGAAAATTGACTTACTTTAAATAACTGTGTCCTGAATAATGTTTTCAATGTTTATAAATCTCAAAATACTATTGAACTAAAATAATAGGTTAATTGTACAGTTTAAATAATGAAATAATTGTCAGTTTTGACAGTACCTACCTAATTAATAAATTATTCTTTGAAACTCATGTGGTATCTCTATGTTGAAACATAAACAGTTACGTAAAGTTTTTACATAACTACTTTTCATAACTGATATATTAAGGTTATGAAAAATGTGACGTTACCTAACGTCAAGGAGTGACGTAAAGTGTCACATTTGATAGCGGAATTAGATAAATGATATTTTCACGTCGATGAAGCAATTAATAGTTGATTAAAATACAATATAAACACACAACTACACATAACCTAATGCAATACCGGCCATATTGACATAAGTAAACACAAGAGATATGACATCACACGTATCATCGGTAGCGTTCGGAAATCCTCGGGTTGTGGTCGGAAAGTGCATTGAAATTTGAATTTTATTTTAAAATTTGTGTGTAATTTCCAATGGAAACTGGTTTATTTCCTATTATTAGTAATTTTTGATATCATATTTACTATTATAAATTAATATCCAAGCAAAATATGAAATATGCGTGTACTCTATTATCATACCACCTTCTTCAGATCTGACCTTTTCTAAAAACCCCGCGTCTCATCAAAAACCTTCATATAAGCTGGTACCTCTTTCTTTGGATATTTCTCTTCAAATTTCTCTTATTGATTTGTTTAAACTTGAAACCAATTTTAGGTATCCACTTAATAATGGTGCTTTTGCTACATTATACATTTCTTCTCTCACGAATTGATACGAGTACATATTTAAGGAAGTTAGCGGAGACCAGTTTATCTTAAATATTCCGACAAATATATCGAATATTAAATATTTTCGACAAAAAAAATGTTTTCGACATAAAAAATGCTCAAAATTCGTCTAGAGGGTTTTTTTGGGACGAGAAATTGACTGCCATAGTTTGTTTTGATATGAAATCATTTTTTCTCCTCCAAATGGAGTCATGAAATTTTCGAAAATCCACTTTTCAAAACTAAAGATACTCATAACTCTACTAATATGATAGATAGAACGTTCTAGTCTTCACCAATCGATTCAGGGGGAAATTTTACGTGTTCCAGTGGATTTTTTGTCTATTATTCCGGGCAATAAGAAAGTTAGCGAAACCAGTTTATATTAAATATTTCCATACCTACCCCTTGCTGCAAAATCTCCGACCAAAAAAAATGTTTTCGACATACGACATTCGCGCCACTTGTTATACAGAGCATTTCAATGAAAACTATCGACCATACATTTCCTATTTCAAGACTTTGAATTAACACCGAATGTTCTACCCAATATAGACTCGACGAAATGTGAACGATATCAAAAACAACCTGAGCATTGAAAAGGGATTCGCATGAGAGAGAAAACAGTAGATGTCCGACAATATATATAACTATGCCAATCAAACGGTTTACGCTTTGTATCCTTTGTACAGACAAAACCAATTTATTCTAAATACTGATGAACGTTTATTGAACGTGTAACTAGATGGACGTGCCAGCAGTATAACTCTGTCGTTTTCGGAAATATGAATACATTATTTTGATAATGGGAAATGAATCTACGCCTGTCTATGTCTGGACGCAACGAAAAGCTTTTCGATGCCGATGCTCGGGGGAGGGATATCAATGAGAAAATGACTAAAACATCAATTGTATATTGAACCAAATAAAGCGAGAGAATTTCCAAAGCATCTGATTTATCGAATAGTGAACAAGGCAGGTAACTGATTCAACTAGGTACTTTTAGTTATTACAGTTATTCTACTCACTTGTTGGTACATTAAAAATAGAGTTTTGCAGTCGTTAATTGCATTTTGCAGAGGAATTGTTGCTACATAAACTGTTTTTGTGTCGTTTTAATAATGTTTTCTAAGCTTAAATCCATCATCACTGACAATATAGTTGCTGTACAGATATTTTGAGTTTAGAGTATGTCGACTCTTATTGCTTTCTGTTCTTTCATCAATAGATGCAGTATCCAATGAGTCAACAGTCAAAGCCGTCTTCAGCAAATTCATGGATAAGACGTACTTTAAAGGATGGTATTTCACCTTTTTAAAAATGTTTGATATTGACTTTCCAATGCCAAAACCCCTAGATTTCTCGCAGTACTGTGTGGATTTTCTACTGCTCATAAAGTAGATTGTGAAATAGGTTCACAATTTGGGTGCATTTCAGAAAATGATTGGCATGCCTCGTGTTGAGTCCGCATCTTATCGCCAATACCAATCATCATTTATATTTCAATCCCATCCCGTTCGGTAAAAAAATATTTTGTAAAAACAGTGGCAAATACGTATGTAAACGTACCTTTTCTTAAGCGTTAACAGTACAGAATTGTACTTTAATGTTTTTTAACGCCAAATAAAAAAAAATGGTATAAAATACTGTCAAACAATAAATAGTTATTTTCCTAACAAGTGTGGAAAGTGATACTTTCCCGCACGCGACTGCAGTTGACCGAACGACGCGAAGCGGAGTTCGAGCAAACGGTCAAGGGCGGGAAAGACACTTTACGCATGAGTTTGGAACATTAATTTTTCTACGACCGTATATACAAAAAAGTATACCAACCCATTTTTCAAAAGTTATTTTATTTCAACATACATATACAAAACTTTAACCAAAATTATTATTATTATAAATATTAATATTAGAAACACAATTTGTTGCATTCTGTAAATTACTTAAAATTGCCGGTCCAGTGGAGTTATTTGGCAAGCAGATGACGTTGATGAGGATGGCATCGGTTGCAGGTCACATAAAGATGACGATGAAGGTGGCGGCAACGGTTTCAAGTCATTTTTAGATGAAATAATTTTATTTGATATATTTTTCTTATATCAAACCCGGGTGGTTTGATAGTTGTTTTATGACACTACTTTAAAGAATGTACAGGGCTATATCAAAATATCTTCATTGTTTGATATTTTCAAAAAATTAAAAATTTAAGAAAAAGCTAGAAAAGATGTAGATTATATTTGATGGACTATTTTATTCACCTGTTATAACTTCCGAAGTAAAAAACTGTCTAATAAGGTTTGCATAATTTTACTTTCTCGCACTAGTGCGGGAAAGTGACACTTTCAAAACTAAAATGCGTACGGAAAAGTGGTTTAAAACGCACGGTCGTTGAAAAAACATTTTTAGTTCACGGGCTTGGATTATTAATAAAAGCTGTTAGATGCAATGTTAAAAATAATGTATAGTTTATTAAAGTAATTGTAAAACAATAAGTAATATCATTTAATGTTTATTCTTTATTTATTATTTTGTGAGTAACTTGAAATCCTTCCGTTTTTTGCCCACCCTGTACCAATTTTAAGCAAACGTGTTCTACGTTTTTGGAATCCGCTTAGCATAGGCAATCCGGAAATTGGTCAAAAATCGACCAGGGGGTCTATTCTCAAACAGTGACATTTTTTGTCGCATGCGAGATTTTACTTTTTTGTATACATCCTTGATTGACAAAAGTATAATCTCGCATGCGACAAAAAATGTCACTGTTTGAGAATAGACCCCCTGTTTCGTGAATTTCTAATAGTATTGTTTATTTATCTAATAATAAATTCATTTTTGACTTTATGGACGCACTGTATATTAAATAAACGAAATAGCATCATTTTTATTTAATTTCTTTGTACATTCTCGATCTCGACCTCCATCACTGTCTAAACACTCTTAAAACAATTTAACTCTTGTATGCACCTCTATTTTCAGACGACGGCACATCAATCTTTTCCCATGTGTTCAGGTCGAAAATATACGAACGAAGTGTCCCAGGTGTTTGATCAATCTGTCGGTAAAATACTTTGTGATTGCTCCTACGCCGTTCTCGTACAACCTTTGTGTTGCATCCGTTTCAAATTTATTAGATTTTCCAGTTCCATATGTTTCACTTGCTACCTTAACACGTTTTCGAATAGAAAAAAAACGAAAACGAAATTACTTATTGGTAGAATAAAAATGCGACGTGAACATATTTTAAAATGAGTTAATTAGTAAGGTATAGTCTATAAAATTGCAAGATGTGTTTAATAGACCCTGTTATTAGAGCCATAAACTGGCTATTTATCTATTATATTCTTTGTTTTAGTCAGTCAGTCAGTACAAAATTTCGACATAAAAAACAACACAAAGTAACATGGATGAAACCAGGAACAAATGAAGGCAATGAAATAGATCATGCACTTATATCGAGAAAATGGCTGAAAATAATAGAAGATACTCGCTCATTTAGAGGAGCAAATGCAGACTCTGACCATTTTCTAGTAGTGGTAAAAATGAAAATGAAGATATTACGGAACTTTGCAAGGGAGAAGAAATTAAAACAATGGAACATTGAAAAGCTAGAGGAAGAGACCACGAAACAAAAATACATACAAGGATTAAGAGAAAACTTAGTGGAAGGAGCAGACCAAAACATAGAGCAAAAATGGGAATGCATAAAAAATAGTATGGCAAGAACAGCAGATGAAATATTAGGAACAAAAGAGAAAAAACAAAGTAAAGATTGGTACGATGAAGAATGTGAGAAGAAAAAAGAGAAAAAAGATCAAGCACGGGCAAAATGGCTTATTACAGGAAGAGAGGTAGAATTGGCAGAATACAAGGAAAAAAAGAAAGAGTCTGACAAATGTTGCAAGACAAAAAAGAGTGGGTAAAGAAAAGGATGTTGGATATAGAGCAGGACAGCAAAGATAACAAAAGATTATTTAACCTTATAAAAAAACAAAGTAAAAAGAAGACAGAAACGGCTAGAATAAATAAAACGGAATGGGGAACGTACTATAAAAGACAGTTTAAGGAGGATAGGGTTACAGAAGCAAACTATGAGGCATTAGAGGAGGAAGAAGAAGAAGAAACCCCACCAACATACGCAGAATACGAAGAAATAATATTGAATCTCAAACAGAAGAAGACACCAGGATCAGATGGAATAGTTAACGAGTTAGTGAAGAAAGGAGGAAAGGAACTAAACAAACAAATATTTGAACTAATAACCAAAATATGGAATGAAGAACAAATGCCAATAGAATGGAATCTAGGATTGACAAAACCTATCTTTAAAAAGGGAGACCAAACAAAGTGCCAAAACTACCGAGGAATAACCCTACTTAATACGGCATATAAGATACTAACGTCGCTAATAAGACAGAAAATAACTAAATACTCGGAAAAGAAACTAGGAGATTACCAATATGGGTTCCGAGGTGGGAAATCGACAATGACACAAACGATAGAAAAATGTTACGAGTATGGAATAAATTTGCATATATTGTTTGTGGATTTTAATCAAGCATTCGATAGTGTTAAGAGATATAAACTTTTAGAGGAAATGCATAAAATGGGAATACCGAAAAAACTTATCAGGCT
>CAJUYH010001320.1:36498-50161 GCA_910591685.1 Galerucella tenella | reverse complement strand
TTTTTTTTTTTTTTTTTTTGGTTGTACAATTATAAAAATAAAGTATTCTCGATAGGTGTTTTACTTTGAATCACAATTCACTTTAAGTTTTTTTTTTTTTTTGGTTCTAAGCTCTATACATTGTGGTACACTAGTCATCAGAGAATTGTGGATCTATCGCAGCATTCTCGTCAACCTGTGGCAATAAATGTACGCGATAATGCCTAAGTAGACTGTGTTTGTGTTTGAATTTCGAGTGACATATAACACATTGAAACTGTGCTTCTTTTCCACACTCGAGTCTTTTATGGCGTTGAAGTGAAATAAGTCTTCGGTATTGTCTTCCGCATGAGTCACATGGATACACCACGTCACTGCTTCCAGGCTGCATCAACCAGTCACCTGAAAAACAGAGAAAACGACATTTATTAGTCAGATGAGTTTTACAATGTTTCACTAGCATTCTGTAGATGGGATGGAAAGTAATGACAAAGAAATAATTGATAAATAAAATATAAACACATACATTTTTTCATTTTGAGAAAATAACCCGCAACAATGTCCGTGTTTTTTTTTATTAATAATAATATTAATAATAAAATAATAATAATAGTCAATAATATTCTAGAATTCATGTGATAAACCTTTCCAAAAAAACATTAAATATTGAAGGAATGATAGGACCGATAATAATCATCGTTTTACATGCTAATCACTTAAAAAATAAACAGAGAGACAAAAACAATTTTTTCGAACAAGTTATACACCAAATGATTTCTAATAATTTCTTACTTACAATAATAATTAAGTTTATATGTGTGGGTACCAAAAAGCCAAGTTATATATATAATATGTATATATATTAAAAAAAAAAATAATAAAAAAAATGGAAATGAAAACACACCTATCGAGAATTACAGGTAAAAATGAAATTATCATTAATCTTATTCATGTTAGTTGAAGTACGAGGAGCATTCATTGAGGCTTCATTGAAGAGTATAAATGAAAAGAAATGTGATAACTACATTTAATCGTGGGTAACGTCAAAAGTTCGGTTAATGGATAAGCAAAAAACAAATGAAAATTTCCTAAAGAGAAATTAGATTACAAATAAAATACATATGAACAGAGAAATGTATAGTAGTATAAACCACATGGGTGAACTTCGCAGGCACGATATTGTGAAATGCGACTAAATCGCTCAATACTGATGTAAAAAATACTGACGTCCATTTCAGAATTGGAGCGTCATGTTTCTTTTTTCTTCTTCAGATTAACCTCTATCTGTTTACAATTACATATCGATTGTACAAAATATATTTGTTTCCTGGTCACGCAAAAAATTGCATATACTCATCGTTGATAATGTCTAGAAATAATTGATCGATAATGACTATCATATCATTTGAATTCCTTTGTTCAATAATTACATAAAATAAGCTAAGCACACAATATACAAAATAATTCATTTTTGGACCTTGAGTGAAAGAACATGTTGAGTGTCTTCATATCTCTAAATAACAATCATCAAAAAGAATACTGGATTATAACGGTAAATGGAATGAAGTGAAACATTCTTGTTAGCTATTCTGCTTTTTCGTCCTTGGTGCTTGAAAAAATGCCAAGTGCAATATTACTTTTTTAGTTTAATCCAAAGACATACACAAATATTTGATGAAGTAAATTCTCTAATGTCTAATTAAACAAAAATAATAATCGTTATATTATTAAATGGAATTTCGAATTGCGGAACAGTAACAATTCCGCGTAACACCGAAAAAATATTGTCCATCAAACCAATCAAAATTTTTCTAGTATTTTTATCATTATATACGTCTATAAATACTAAGAAATGAAAACGATAATAGATATTTTACTTCTGGCACATTATAGACATTTTGCGTTCCTCAATGTCACAACATCTGGTTTTTATAATATATCTTTTTATGTTTCATTTATCCATTTCATTTTTTTCTTGGCTCAAATAATGACAAAATTGCAAGAATGAGGTAGGCGCGTTAAGTGTAATAAGTCGAGGAGCACTCCTCAATATCAGTATTGCTATCAACATTTGTATTAATATTTATACTTTATATAATAGCCAGAAACAGAATATCTATCAACTTTTTTAATTGATGGACGGTTGGAATGTAGTGTTTTTTGAGCAACGCATATCTCGCAAATATAAATCGACATTTGAATCAATTTCAATATGAATTAAGAAATAATTGAAAGCACTTTGTGAATTGCCACAAATGGCATTTTAATCCCTAGGACCCTGCAAGCCCTCATCATAACCCATCTTTTGATGATGTCGTTTGTAGTGTACTGTTAAATTGCCGCGTTGTCGTGCTTTGTATGGACACTCGGGACACTGAAATGCCGGTGGTTTTCCACCACATTCAACCATTTCGTGACGGCGCATTGTACTCTTCCATCGATATCCTTTACCGCAAAAGCGACAACGGAATTTGCGCTGCTGCTCGTGAGGAACGCCGACATACGTGAGATCACGTGGCTGTGGCAATACCTCAAATGAATCAGGAAATATTACTTCCCGCGTTGAACGTTCTCTTGTTGTCGTTGTGTTCGCTGTTGTTGTTGTTGTTGTGCCTTCGCTAAAATTGCCATCAGACGATCGGCTGTTTCGACTCTCATTGCTAACCATTGAACGGGTTTTTTTCGTTGGATGCTTGCTACCACCACTGGTACTATAGTCCGAGCGTAGTAAAGACAGAAGTGCACCCATACCTGAAACATCAGCCGCCGCAAGTGCGCAAAAGGCAAAAATTAAACAAAAAAATGAAAAAAAAATGGATGTTTATTTACATAACTGGAATTGATCAAGAAGGGGGTTTGGGTAACGATACACGGGTGGGTTGTGTTGCTGGAAATGTGCTGAATGGGAGATAAAATCATAACGCGTGGCACTGAAAAAAAATTTCGTATTTTGAAAATGAAAAATATTACAGAATATTGACTGTTATTCATTAAAAATTTTTTCGTTCAATTTTGAAATTTTCTCAGTGCAATCTTTTTTCTATCTTTGGGACAATAGATAAGAACCGGTAATGCGATCGATGATGATAGTTATTCTTGCAAATAGAAAAGTAGATTAAAATTACATATTATATTAAATAATTAAAAAAAACACCCATAACCAACCCAACACAAATGAATCAACCAATAGCCTCCGAAAAAAAATGTGTGTAAATTCTATGTGCCCAGAATAAAAAATCATTTTTGCCAATTTGTGAGAGAGTGAATTGGTTTAGAAGAGACATAGGAAAAGGTGAACGATGAAAATAGATACAAAAAAAAAGGATAGTTAAATGATAAAAAAAATAATTAAACTAATAATTATTATCTTACTCCATTTCCTAAAAATTATATGACATAACCCTGTCCTAAAATTATTATTGTCTCTTTGGAATTATCAAATTTAATTAAAACGGGTGAATTCAACAAAGAAATAATAAAAAAAAATATACATATATACATATATGCGTGTATATGAATGAAATAAATAAATATATATATATATATATATTTTATGAACAATGCACAAGATTTTTTGTTCGAGCAATTCAAATAGTCGTTGCATCAAACATTTATATGGAACGCAGTTCAACCATATTTCATAAAAATTGTACTCTATATGTGTATATAAATATATATACATATATATTGTTCAAATTCCATGAATTAGCATATGTTTGGGTAGACTGCTCTTTTGCAATTTCTTCTGACAAATAGGACACGTAAACTGTCTAGTTTTGCCACACTCGTACTGCAGATGACGATTCAATGAGCTTTTATTCTTGTAGCTACGGTCACAATGTTCACATGGATATGGTTTCTTCATGATGTCAAAGATTAATGATGTGCCGAAATCTGAAACAGATTGTGCAAAAATGATTTTAATAGCTGCCCTAAATTTGTTTGTCTCAATTTATTTCCTGCTGTTCTGATGGAGAAAATATTAATTCTTGTACGCTTATTGTCTACATATGTTATATTATTGTTGTTGTTGATGTTGTTAAGAATATTTTTTATACTCTGACATTTTACACGCCTCTGTGATTCACAAACGACGTGGATGTTTTACTTATAGCAATTCTACCATTACTTCTCTCTGAAAAAAGAATATTCACTTTATTATTGATAATGCAATTGATGTAATTATCTATAATGCAGACAATATTTATAAATGTAATATAATTGTTGAACAATTCCAAACTTAATATATAGAGGTAATACGAAAGCTTTATTGATGTATTGTGCTGTATCAAATAATATACATAATGAAAATAATTAATATTTTTTTCTTCAATTTCCATGCTTAGTGTTAATATGGGCGTTTAGATTAAATTTTCTTTTGGAACTAAAACGACAGTAAGGGCAGTGAAATTGTGGTGGTAATCCGCATTCCAATCTCAAATGACGTCTTAATGATGAAGAACTTGAATATGTCTTGTCGCATTTTTCACATGTGTAACCAGAATCGACTGTAGACCCAATAATAGGACGTGATGCCGTATTTCTTCTACTCCCTCTGCGTGGCTCTGAAAAACAACAATCACAATAATGTTAATAAAATTTATCAAACAATCTGATATAAATATATAAAAATTAATTGTCAGGTAATCATAAAATATAAACAAAATCAATTCATTGAATAATCGTGTAAGAATAATAATTATCTGGAAAATAATAAAGTTAATTAACAAAATAATTAACAATTGCCATTGCGAACTGAATTAATCAGGATATTTAACGTTTATTGCTGTACAAAAATATTATCAACACGTAACATTGATATATTATCAAGTTTTACTTTTCTTTTTTTTTTTTTCGTTTTGTGTCCAGTCTGCATTACTATTTTTTCGTTCATTTGATGGTGACATAGAGCATTTTGTAATGAATTTGCTTGATAAATTCCTCGTTACCGGAATTCAGCAATACTGACCAACACTTGGGACTCTCGCGTACATGTCTGTGTAATGATTTCCGCCATTTGTACGACCTGAAGCATGCCAAGCACATGTTGTTGCCCTCTGTAAAAAGAAAATCAAGACCAAAAATGGTCAGATATTTCTTTTAACTTTTATCTATACACCCACTATGAATGTCTCGATAAAATATAAATACAATAATTGTAAGAAAGAAGGAAAATGTTAAACAAAATAAATCATATATGAAACTATATGTGTGTAAGATGCGCAGGACAGTATGACAGACATGAAATTGGTAATTAAACACTACGAAAATATTTATTCAGAAAAATGATTCGCTTCAGGTAACATGCCGATGAGTACGAATGTGTTTCAATGAATTGCAGTGCAATTTTGTTCTTCTTGGACAACAAGGACATTTATATTTCGACGTATCGGTTCATTCATTGATCATCTTACGTAAGAATTTCCACAATTATAGCAGATGTATGGCCGATACACTGAAGCATACTCTGAAAAAGAATTGAATGAAATGTTTAGTGGTGACATTCTGATTGTAATAGTCTACGGCTCTATTAGTTATGTTTCATGATGAATTCCTAAAAATGGAATTTAGCTCAAAATAAATAGTTCAAAATGATAAAAAAATTATTGAATAAATAATATAATATTATGATAAAATTTATTCTCAAAATGTTTCCAAATTTTCGCAATAGTATCACGCTCAACTTTCAATCTTTATTCATACTGCTTATAAACTTGCCGATTCCATGTCATTCTTGATAAACAAAAAAAGGTCTGAAAAATAATGTTTCCAATCATTCTCTTCTGTTTACACGACATTTATTGAAATGATTTTTGATAATAAATGAAATTCAATAACATAAACGGACTCGCGATTTAACTGATATATGTATACACATTTCTGGGTATACATTTACTTTCATCATTTGTAAACCACAAAATTCAACAAAGTTCTCATTATAAATTGTGCATCACTTTATGTACACGTGGACAATAAGGACACGGAAATGAATTCTTCTAATTAATAATAATTCACTAAAATAAGTAGTATCCGCCATAGTTATCAAGTTCTTTTTTTTTCAAACACCAACTGTCTAAATTTATGACAATAAATTATAAGAACGAAAACTTTGGGGGATTATCGCAAATATTACTTTTATTCTGTTTACCAATAATATATATATATATATATATATATATATATATATTGATATTCTAATTCTCATTGAATAATTCTCTCGATAATTTATTAATGCACGTACGAAAATACATGAGTTTACAAATGCTATATGTAAGGTAAATAAAAAGATTGATTATTATGTGGAATTTAAAACGAGGATTATTAATTGTAATTCCAAAGATAATTGAGACCAAATAGCAATAGTAAACAGATTGAAAAAACAAAGAAAAAGAAGGAAAATTGATCACACATTGAAAGTTAAATGCCATCAAACGCGTGCTTTGATGTACACACATTGTAACACAGAAGTAAAAAAAGCAGGAAGGAAATAATTAACTGCTTATTGAAATGTGTCTTAAATTAATCATTTAAGACCACCTGAAAGAAAAAAGAAAAAACGTGGATGTTTAATATATGTAGTGGCACAAAGGGACAATATACTGTCTAAAAAAAAAATGCATGAGTTAAGGCATTGATTGAACCCCATTACATGATTAATTAACTGATATGGTTATTGTTGTTATTTCATGTATTGGATGATGATATTTTAAAATGCTGTTCCGCTTGATGTGCATGTAGTATGAACGCCTTGAAGGCAGCAAACGGACAGAGTGTACACTTGAATTGCGGTGGCTCGCACTTATGTTTCAAGTAGTTGCTCCACATCTTGTAAAATTTGCTGCACTTGACGCAAGTGTAACCGAGCATTTGATCGCCCATGTACATTTTGCGGTAAGCTGCAACCAAAAAACAGAAAAAACATCAAATCGATCAATAGGGATTCACATGACAACTGCTTTTTTCAGCAAACAATGAACAATATCGTTCATTCTTTTTTACGCGAATAATATATATAATAATTAGAAGATTAAAGAAGACAAAATATTAAATTTAATTGAAAATGAAAACAAAGTAGCCAGCTGAAAAAGGTATGTATGCTTACGGGAAGAAACATAAAAAATAACTCAAATTTCATTCCTTAACAAAAAAAAGCACTTAAAAAAGCAAACGTTGTTTTTTTAGCTTGGATATAGGAATGTATGTTTGTATATATAGTCCATAAGCTCTTAACTAAAAGGCCAAAAAATAGGAATTTGCCGAAGTTGAAGAAAAGAGAAAAAGCCGAAATCTTTTTCTGCTTTAATATTTAATTCGGTCCCTTGAATATCTATTACTCAGAGCCATTTAATTTTATATGCTGACGTAAGTATATACGTTTATCTTGCAGAATTCATTGTACACGTGAACCTATATTTATTTTGTTATTTCTTAATTTGAAGAAAATATTTGATATATAGTACAAAGAAGTAATTGAAAGAATATAAAAAAAAATAACATTTATCAGATTCAATTGAAATGTCAAGTATCCATGAGCCCTGCATTATGAATATTTTCATTATTATCCTCAGTGAGTCCATCAGTTTGCGATGAAACTTGAATAGCCACCTCGCGAACATTCGTTCGATAGTGAGTATTTAATAAGTGTCTTGGTGCCTTCATATGTCTTATAAAATTAGCTTTATATCCAGTTCGATAACTGCATAGAGAACAAACATATCTCTGTTTATTTTTGGGTCCACACTCAATTGTACGATGACGTGATAGTGAGGATGCCCATTGATATGATTTCCCACAATCCCAACATGTAAAAACTCCATCGACTGCAAGATACTTTTGCATTTCACGATAACGCGGTTTGCAATGTGCAACTTCCAGTTTCGAATTATCGAATGAATCGCCAGTTTTAGATATCGCTCCACAGACCGATGCATCTTTTATCGTTTTGGCAGCTATTTTCTTCTCTTTATGTGATAAATATTCGTGACTGCTTGATGTTGAATACCGCAGAACACATTCACGACGGTGACGACTTAAGGAATTGGACCAAGTGTAAATTTTTCTACATAATTCACATTGATAAATTATGGGTGCATTAGACGGGGATGGCTCCTCTTCCCTTAATATTATTTCTCCCTCTTTCGAAATTTCAATGCACCCTCCTTTCTTTTTAGTTATCGATTTTTCGAGGATTCTACTAATTGAATTAGCCTTATCATTCAATGGACCATCCTCCTCATCAGTATTCAATGATTCTTCACTGAGATATTCCAGTTCTTCATAATTCTCTGCTTCTTCGCGTTTTTCGTCTATTATACTATGAATATCACTATTTTTTCCTGTTGTCTGGTCGATTTGTTGCATGGGGCATTGGCCACCGCTAATGTCCATGACCCAATTGGATGATCCTGAAACATATTGCAAAATATATGAAATATTTGCTCGATTTATCATATCTTTAAAATAAAAATTTATTTCATTAATCACACAAATGAATAATGCACAACCAATATACCTAATCCTTCTTTTTATTCAATTATATTATTCATAAAGATTATTTCAATACGAGTAAAAAATACTATTTATAGCCGGTATGATGAAAAAAAAAAAGAAATAGTTGATATCAATGATGGTAATGCTTCTTCTTATGAATTTTCACGCGCCATTTATATGAACTGGTATATGAACACATAATACAATTAAAATTGGGGTTTAAAATCGATACATTCAAGCTTTCTGTCACACCCCAATAATCTATATACAACATAAACTTTTCCGCACTCAGAACGAATGTGATTATAACTATTCCGATAATTTGATTTGCCACTGGCATTGTAATGTATCATATCCATCGGTTGGTCCATCTCAACAATTGTTCCATTACTAAAACAATAGATGTGAAGAATATAAATTCGAATGAAAAGTTCATTTGTAACAGTCATTCATTAAATTAATATTGTGGCGAAATTGATTAATCTATAAATAAAAATCATCTTACATTTTTATATTAAGATGACATAAAATACGGAGAAAAATAATTTATTTACTGATATTCTTGAATAAGAAAATCATCTCCAGTACATCGATGAAAGGTCCTCATATGACGCCTCACACAAAATCTATAATTGCTCCGGAAATTGCAACGATCACATCGGAATCTAGTGGTACCAGCTGTTTCATGAACATTTCGTATGTGTCTTTCCATATTTGCTTTATATGTGCTTCTATATGTGCAAAACGTGCATGAAAACTGTGAACGTTGTGGATTAAACTCACATCCCATTTGTGTATGACGCGCCAAGCGATTTTTCGATGGATATATCTTGTGGCAAAAATTACAAACATAACGCCTGGGCAATGGTTGATTATATGTAGATTTTCGCGAGAAAGTTCGTGACGAATTGACGAACGATGACGATGCCGATGACAATGACGATAGCAAATGAGTGGCAGTTCCACACAATGGACCAACTACATTGCTCACACAATCTGGAGCACCTAGAACAGAAATATCAATCTGTCAAAATCAAGTTCACCGCTTAACGCTTTTGTCTATTTAATTTATGTTTATATCTATGCATAAGTTTTTATATCGATTCGCATTTTCGCATTGTGAAATTAGATATGATTTTATTAAATACTTTTGACATAAAATTTGTAAAATAATAGATAACATATATGAATAAATTTTATGTGGGCTCATGCCGGCGCACGTGACTACGAAGAACATCTTTGCGATTGGCCCGATAACTGCATAAATGACACTGATAAATGCGCAGCATTCCACATTCACTTTTCATATGTCTCAATAGATTTGAACGTCTTGTGTAGAATTTTCCGCATCTTGAACAGGGATGGTAGTTCAATTGCGCAAGCGGTTGTACAAATCTTTGCGAATACATTCCTGGAACAATAATCATGCATTGATTAGAAAATGACATTAGATAGTTAGTTGTACATTATATATGATAAAATAAATGATATATGAAAGAAAATGAACCCGGATCCCACACATAAAATGTAGACAGTAAGAAATTAATAGCTTGATGAAAGAAAATAACTACAATCGTTTATTAAACATATTTTGGTAACCTAGTTAATACAAAAATGTTTATTTGAAAATATTGGTTTTAGTTGTGAGTCATTGAAAATTGATGCTCCCTAATAAGATGGTACTTGAGTAATGTGGGAAGTCTTGCCCGATGATTGCAGAATGGACACAAAAAAAGTGGTCTCACTTGACAAAAGTAGTTCATATGTTGCAGTAAACTCTTCCATTGTGCATATGAACGTGAACATTTTGGACACTTCAATGAACGTTTGCATCGATCACGTTGATTAGCAGTTAATGTCACCGAAAATAGGAGCTGACTCTCTGAAACAATATATAAAATAGCAGTTACTTACAAAAAAAAAGCGAACTATTTCAACACTGAATGAATTCTCATAAATGCATAGATAAATAATTGAACACTACATGAATTTGTTTTGCATGCAGGTTTCCTTTTCATTATTGGCCAAGTGACTCTGTATTGCGTTCCCGTGTCCTAAAACTCAACGAAAATTCAGGTGAATTAAACTTTTCTTCAGAACATATAACTAACCAATGTTGGAAAGAATGTTGTAACATATAATAAAGAATCATTCCACGCTTTTTTCATATGCAAACTGAAATTTATTATTGTTATTTACATGAATCCTCTAATATCGATCGAGCCACTATGGATAGTGGCTCGAGCATCACTTTTTGTGTATCGATATGATGTGCCGTTGTAAACTTGATTTTTGTGTGAAACTATAGTGACAGTAGTAGCAAGGAAATTTTCGCTTACCACCGCACTCATATTTCATGTGTCGTCCAAGATTGCAACGTAAAGTGTAAGCACGACCACACTGGGCACATTGATAGAGTGGCTGTAACACACCTGGTAACAGAAAACAAATGAATTATTACTAGATGCATCTGGAATTGTAATTTTTTAAACAAACATCAAATAACAAGGAATATATATCCACATAATAACTCATGATGGTTTTTTAAAATATATAGATTGAAAAAAATTTTTATTAAACATAATTAATCCCATTATCATTTTTGCTAAGTACAATGAATCCGAAAAGTGTTGGGTTCAATGGATATAATTCAACATAAGTATCGTAATGATGATGTTTTCTTTGAAGGTCTAGTCGTTGATATTATTACTTCGTGATGATGTGTCAAATGACGACGTAAAGAGGAATTTTGCGTAAACTTTTTCGAACAGAATTCACATTCGAAATTTTGGCGTCCACCGCATTCGAATTTTTCATGTCTCCATAAACTCCGTCTAATTGCGTAAACTTGTCCACAAGTGGAACATAATAGACCTTTAGCATCTGTTGATTGACCACGGGGCAATCGCGAACACGATTTGCGTCGATTTTTCCTGGATTGGTATGATGTTGATTGAAGGGGCATTAATGAAATATCCTGAATACCGCATTGCTCCAACTGCTCAAAAATATCTGCGAACAGAAGTAAAAGTTTCATCAATTTCTTTTGATTCGCGTAAAGATATATCGTATTGTGACAATGAATTATTTCTGCCTTTTAAATAATAAATACTATATCAGATATTAACAATTTTTTCTAATATAATCTATCTCTTTATTATAAATTCAGAACATACATAGTAAGGCTCATTTACTTTTTCACCATAATGGCTTATGTGAAAAATGATTTTGCACATAATTATATAGATATGCCATTTTTATTTGGTGTCGTTTTCGTCACGTTAAAACATCTAATTACGACTTAAATAAAACATAATATTAAAAGAGAAAATACTTAATATTGTCATTGAAATATTCGTGCGAAAATTCATTTTTGGCGAAAAAAAAACATTTGTAAAGAAAAATAAACGAATGATTGATTCGATTTCTCTTAATATCTATGTTACTTAACAGCGAATATCCGTTTAGGGATCGAAAATTTCGGTGGCATATAAATATTGTGTATTGCCAATAAATGTCGACGTAATTCAATATTCTGTACAAACTTGGTGAGACAAACTCTACAGAAATAATTTCGCTGATTACCGCACTCAAGTTTCATGTGCATTAATAAATTTTGCTTGACATTGTAGGATTTACGGCAATATGGACACTTGAATCCTGCTGCAAAGCTCACGTCATTTAAGGGACGAGATCTTCGTTTGTACATGGGTTTTAGTAATGGCTTTGCACCTGCAAACAATAAACAAATAAAAAAATTCTCGTTAACTATCGCAAATAACAAAAATTTTATATGCAAGAATCAATTATGTATTTAAATAGTACAAGAAACATTTTTTGCCGACAAATAACATGTTAATGTAACAAAATATTCAACTTTTATCTCGCTAAATATCCAATCTAATGATTAAGACGTGACCAGTTTATTTTTATATCAACGTCATAGACCCAACACCATTTCCACTACAATGTTTAATTATTTTCATCACTTTCATTTCGACTATCAAGACAGCCAACTTACCTCTACCTTCTTTAGCAATCATGGTATTGTTATATTTGCCGATGAATGCATATTTCTCATGTGTCGCTCCAGATTGCTCTTTTGTGCAAAACGACAGCAACATATTTCACACGTAAATTTTGGTTCCATCCCACATTCATAATGAAGATGACGCCACAATGATGTATAGAACGCATAATCGCGACCGCAACGTTTGCACATATGTTTTTTTTTCTTAGACTCGGATTTTTGTTTGAATGCGGATATTTGATCAGAGTCTACTTTCATTTGCGTGGATTTTGGTGTGATGAATTTGGGAGCCGCAGTGATTCTCGGTACGGCTGATTTCGCCGTTGGTGTCTTCATTAATTTTGGTGTTAATGGTTTAGTTGCTTTTGATGATTTTAATTGCTTCGCAGCCTTGGATTTCGCAATAATAGCCATTTCTCGACTGCACTCCAATGATTGATGTCGTGTCAATGAGGCTTTTAAAGCGAATGTACTGCTACAATCAGTGCATAAATATTTTCGTGGGCCGAGTCGCCGCATTCTTCCTTTGCTACCGAACAAATAATCGTCGCCAAAAGTGGTTGAACGCGTACGACGTGTTGATATATTATCTTTTGATGTCGATGGTGGAAGAGTTGGCACGGTCCAATTGGCGGAACTGTAAATGCGTTCTGAAACAATATAAAAGTCGATATTTTTAATAGTGTAAAATTTTAATAGCGCTATAGTATTTTTTATTTGATTTATTGGGGATATTCAACTTTGTTAGTTGTACATATTTTCCGCCGATATAGTAAAACAACATCCAAACATTGAAATAATAAATATATATGTGTCATTAAATTATCCTTAGAGAAGATATTACAATATGCCAATAGTAGATGATTAAGGATAATAACAAGGGAGAAGTTTAATGTAGATGAACGACAGAAGCTCTTCTTTCATTAATTTATTCTTCATGAATTCCTTGGCGAATTCGAATAGTTGCATACTAATTTGATTCTGTCATTCTTTATATTTGTTCATATTTTAGTCATATCAGAACAATAGTTTTTTATTCAATGTGCACGTGAACTTTGTTCACAGTTAGCTGAAAAAGATTATTTTATTAGTATTTAGAAGTTTTCTTCATGGTTTCCATATGAAATCTATTGATAAATTGTATTTCACTGGTAGGGATCATAA
>CAJUYH010001320.1:0-36398 GCA_910591685.1 Galerucella tenella | reverse complement strand
TATATAAAAGAAAATATATATATATATATATATATATATATATATATATGGTCACTATCCCAATTTAATATTGATACAATTGTTTGCCCGTGATAAATTCTATAACATTTAATAATAAAATATCGAATTAAATTTATAATTCATTGAATAAATTACTGCGTAGATTTTTACATGACGAAATTTCATATTAAATCACTTGACCCTTGGCCAAGAGGATTTGTACACGACACTCTTGGTGTAAAATCGCGTCTACTGTGCTTGGTCATATGTATCTCGAGATATGATTTGTAAGTTGCTTTATATGGACAATATGAGCACTGATACGTCGGCCTTTTTCCACACTCGTTTCGTAGATGGCGATTGAGGTTTTTTGCTTGATGATAACGTCGACCGCAATTTTGACACATATTCCATCCCTGACCCCGCATTCTTCGTATACGACTGGTTCCCCATGACGAATCGCTTGGATTTAAATCTGAAATCATTAATTGTTATCGTTAAATGAAAGAAATGATCATTTTTGTATCATTATTCTAAGATGAATTAAGAACCAAAATTAATTCGACAGTATGAATAAATTTTTTCAGCAATAATTATGTACATATTTAATTACACAAATTCATTTTTATTTACTTGGACTACATTGTTTAATAAAAGATTGATGTTTCTTTGTTTTAGGGATAAGGAATATCGCCATGAATCAATTTCATATGTTTGTATATGTCCGTTCGATACTTGCTACAATGAGAACAATAAGGGCACTTGTGTTGCGGGGCTTTTCCACACTCAACGATCATATGACGTGCGAGCGATCGCTTGTATTTGTAACTTCGTGAGCAGCGTGGACAATGAAATGTATAAGAAGCTTCATTGGAACATTGCGGTATTGTTGACTCTGAAAAAATACATAAAATTAAATAGTAAACTATGTTTAATTAATATATTATTAACAGAGAGATAATAATGAAAATCATAGTGCTGTATCTTACGTGCATTTCTTTCAGCAATCTCGATGATGAATATATTTACAAGAGCATTGAAATGAAAAAAAGTATACATATATCACAACAGAAGTAAAACTACCTGCTTAAACTACAAAAAAAACTGTTTTCTCTATGAATGAAGAAAAAAAGAAGAAATAAACACAAATTTGATCAGAAATCAGAAACAAATTAATTTTTTCAACAAAAATTATTTAACGTTTACCAAACTGCAAGAATCGCAAATTAATTTATCACATCGATTATATGTACACTACCGCTTATAAATATTTGGCCAACCACTATTATTTATACTGGTGCTATAAATGTGTATTTAGAGAATTCTGCTATTTAAATATATTAAAAACTTTTACTTTTTTCAAGCATGTCTAAGTAAATGAATTTATATATGTAATTAACAAATAAATATTTTCAAATTTTTATTGGCTTTGTGTCTACTTTTAACTAGAAATAGAGTTGCCCAAATAATTTTGAGCGGTAGTATATATCGATAAACGTGAATAATCCTGAGGAATAATCTTCATACAGGAAGACATTCTCAGGCAAACGAAAAATGTTCAATTATTGAATTTAATATCACTGCCATCGGTGGGCGATCCACCATTGTAACTTGGTATGATTTGAAAATCATTCAAACTCCTTAAATGTCTACCATTGAGATGGGTATTAAGGCTTGACTTGTGTTTAGTCTTGTAAGGACAAAGAGGACAATGAAATCTCGGTTCAACGCCGCACTCGTGTTTCAGATGACGTGCCAAACTCGAGTAATAGTTGTAGACTTTATTGCAGTTCTTGCATGGATAAGTCACCTTTGGGCAGTTGACATAACGTACCATCTTGTATTCTGAAAGCAATAAAATAAACCAGAACCGAATGATTAGTATTATTTTCATCAGCAATCAAATTCTCACAATTTTAGAAACGAACAGAAAGAAGAAAAAAAAAACCTTTCCGTATAAACAATTATATGTTTATATACAATTGTTAATAATCGTCACGTTATTTGATACACAATGAAAATGAATAATATTAATTTGTTAAAGATATGTTACACAATTTTCGTGACAAATTATGAATGCTTGATAAATTTCCTCATGGTTTCATCTGTAAATAATAAGAAAGAAATAAATGAGTTTACAGACTTTATATTTTTTTTTATTGTTGATCTGTAATAGATTTGTGTGATTTTTTTTTTAATAATAATTATCCATACAAAATCAGTTTTTATTTAAACTGTTTGATGCAACTTTTTTTTTACTTTGACTATAATTATCATGAATTTGTACGTGTATTTTTATTTTTCATCGTTTCATATATAGATAACCTTCTCTCTTGATATAACGTTGCAGTGTTGTACGTGGTATATTGAATTTCTTCTCTGCGGATCTTAATGACATAATTCCTTGCATTACTGCTTCCATTGCCCGCTCCATCTTGAGATGATTGTGAACTTTTGTGTAACGTCTTCGTGGCCTCACACCTGCAATCAGAAGATAATCTATGAAGAATATAATTATGGATATCAATTAGGAATATAAAAACATCATCACCTGGAAAATGCATACGACTACAAAAAATGTGAGAGAACAAAATTCATATTTATCACAATGAAATTTCGGTGTTGTTCATTTAAAATATTTTTCATAAAACGAATTTTATTAGTATCAAATAAAACATAAATTTTTCTATTAGAATTAATTATTGAGTGATAATGCATATTAAATCTCTTGATGAATTCGTTTTATATGCGATTTAACATTCCACCTCCGATTGCTTCGATAACTGCAATATGGACACCGCTCCAATCTGTCATATCCCAATGATGCGTGGTATTTATTGGCACGGGTCAGCGTGACAGCGTTTCCCAATGATTTCTCCTTTTTTTTCTGAAATTTGGCCCAAGGAATTCCTGCAACACAAAATTTATTATATCAGATGAGGTAAAAGTCACAAATATATTAATAGTAAGGTATAAATAAATAAATGAATAAATAAATAAATATATATATATATTCCGAACTAATTATATAAATTATTTATAGCAATGGACAAAACATATATTGAAACATCGAGATGTAATAGAGACAATAGAGTCAATAATAAACGTAATTTATTGAATTATTTTATATTCATCAATTATTGAGTAATATTATCGAGGCTTTATAGTTATCATTTCTTTATTATGTCTCTATTTAATTTTATATTAGCTTTTTTAATATCGTGTACGCCGCTAAGATGAACCTTCATGTCCCACATTCTCTTTGCCCGATGATCACAGTGACCGCATTTAATATTAGCAACGACACCGCAATATCTTCGTCTGTGCGCCGAAAGATAGGCCGGCGTGAGAAATGATTTTCTACATATTGGACACATATTTTCAGCAGCAGCTCGACGTATTCTCGGCGATCTTGATTGTCTCAAGTCTCTTCTTGATATACTATCAATCGATCCAACACCAGTCCACCCATAGTTGAATGGCAGATTAGGTTCACCACCTCCTCCTTCAATCCAATTAACTGAAACAAAGATAAATGAAATTAGTATTATTTTTACTTATACCCAAGTGCCGAAAAAAATAGATAGAGAAAAGAAATGAAATAATAAAATAAATGACATGTCTATTGAAAAAACATTTAAAATGCAACCCCCATTATATTAAATTGTATTGACGATATGTACATGAATTTATTGTTATTACGAATGGAAGTACATGGCGTTACACATACAATATTTTTTTTTTAATGGTGTACATGAAGTTATCGGCTACTTATCAATCAAAAATTGGTGATAGATAGATTCAATAAATAATAAATTTATAACCAGTTAGTTGATGGATTATCGTGCGTTTTTAAATACAGGATTACGATGAAAAATATTTTTGTAATGTCATTTCCAAATTTGAAAACGAACTTACTCATTAAATGTAATTTTGTCTGTTATGATATCAGATATTTTATATGGACGCCTAAAATTACAATGGTGAAAATGCGAAATCTACTCTTTAATTGTACAATTTTTGGTATTTTTTTCAACTATGTTAAAAGATATTGCATTTATACTTATCACGTAACTAACATCATCGTTTTTGACTAAATTTGTACGATGATAAACGGAAATGACGCTCTCACATGCCGGTTTGACACAGGCATAAACACTACACACGCACCCACACCCACAAACATGCCCACACGCTTACACAAAACTCTATTTCAACTTTTATTTTTTTTCTCGTCGCAGTATCTATTGCGCTTATCAGTCATTTCACTTGATTTGATGAACTGAGACGAGATGCTTGAGAAAACTTGCTTGAACCCGTGATCTGAATGGACAGTACTGGCAGGCAAAGTGTGTCTCGCAGGTCATCATGCCGCAACCCATTTTCAGATGTTTCCGTAGATTTGAGGCCCACGAATACATTTGGCCACATCGCGGACAGACATGGTGACGCGGTCTCACAATGGGAAACAGCCGTGTGTCTGCAAGAATATTGTCGTTGATAATTAGTAAAAAAAATGCAAACATGCGTGCTCCACTTTCCCTTTTTATTTATTTATATTTCTTTGTTTTTTTTTGTTTCTTTTTATCATTTTTTTCTGATACAAGCACGAAAGGGAGAATCGAGCTATCCTGTAGATACAATTGCATATTCAAAACTGACAGCACGTGATAGGCTAGCCTCTAACATCGAAGCGCATGCCTCACGAATTTTTATAATAAATATAAATACAGAAATAAAAAATCAACTTAATAAGTTACCAAATAAAAAATATTGAGCATCATTGATTGCGAATTGCTAGAAGACTTCAATGAACATGTTGTGGATGCATAAATTTCATAGCTGAAACAAATAACATCCTTCCAATTCCATTTGATCAACTTTAGATAATATATTTCAATGTACAGTAGTCAATTCACTTTCATATAATGTTTGTGCATCATGTGTCGCTTGAAGTTGCCTTTAAAGAATGTTGAATAGTTGCAAACGGTGCAAAAAAAATTTGGTGGACGTCCGCAGGCTACTCTCTGATGAAATCGAAGACTCGAAAAGTGTTGAAAATTTCTGCCGCACGTATGACAAATATTGACTATTGACCCTGAGAAAACAAAATAAATATATATCAATATAAATATCCGTGAATATATCATTGGGATAATTTCCGATCAATTTCTCTGTTGGGTTGAGTGAAAAAGAGCAAACAAAGACTGGCAAAATTAGTTTACAATATTAACACAATTGTCCACACCCCAAATTATTATATATAATTATTTTGTAAGGATGAATGGATAAAAAAAATTGAATTCATTAAATGAATACTACAAATATTATTGAATCATTATTATTATTATTATTATTATTATTATTATTATTATTATTATTTCGTTTGATCAATACGTTGTGTTGTCACGGAAATATACGAAATCTATTTGAATTCCACTTTTGGAACTTTGGCTAATTTATCCCGAATGAATTCTCAAAATGTGCTTTTGTAGACTTCGTTTGTGTCGCGTTCGATGCGGGCAATATGGACAAAATACAGTTGGATCCTTTCCGCACTCAACTTTCAGATGACTCTTCAAGTTGCGCATCCAACGATATGCTTTACTACAATTTGGGCAATAATAACACCCAGGTTTTTTATCTAGGGATGTATTATTGCCACGCCCCGATGTTCTTGCGATATTCGATGATGATGAACGCATAACATAATTAGCCGTATGATCTTGATTATTGTAATGACCCAGCGAAAACGAATCTGAAAGCAAAAATAAGACATAGTGGTTAGTACCAGATTTCAAAATAATTCGGTCAAATCATTCGATACCGCACCGGCCACTGTCTCTTATAGCATATGTAATAGTAACACTGACCACATGTGATATTAACTGGCCAATTAGCCAAAATGCATGTAAAAATCCCTTGAATACAAGAATAAAGTGAAAAATAAGATAGTAATATTTCGGCGCAGTATTTATTTTTTGTTGGAAGAGAAAAAAAAATATTGCGTGAAACACTTCACAGACAACCTGTTATCATGATAAATATTTAATTAATTACAGTTAAATTTATTGTAAATTAATATACAAAAATTGAAAATACTAATGATGATAGTGAGGCGGATGGAAATTTATGATATTGTCCCTACTAAATGCTACTTGAAAACACATTTTTTCCCGGATGATTAGTGCGTATATGTTGATATAAATTGCCACGTTGTTTCGTACGATGTGCACAATATGGACATTTAAATTGTGGCTCCTTGCCGCACTCATGTCTCGTATGTCGCATAAGAGTGGCACGATGCTGATAACCCTTGCCACATCGATCACAACGATATTGAAATGAAGCACGTTGCTTTGCCAACCACATCAATGCCAAATCTTTAGTTGATGGTAATAATGGATGGGCAGAATGTGTTGATGGTGTACGAAGCGATTTTGTCATCGTCAACGGTGACAGCAGCTCATCTATGATGAAGTCAAACAAACAAAAAGACATTTATTATTTCAACAGTCAATTAAACTCTTTTTATATTTATGTTCAATTATTTATTTATTCATTTATTTATTTGTTTTTTTCGTATAGGGAGAAATAGAAGAATCGTAACTGTCACCTTCACATGCTTCTTATTTATTCTATAGTGATTCTGTTTTCTGTTTTTCACATTTGCCAACTCGTTGACGAAGATATGCAATTTAAATGTGATATTTTGACTTGAATTAAATGTTATGTTTCATCGTCAACGAGCCCAATTATTCACCCCACTGTTTGATGAAACGAAAAGTATAATTCCTTTCCGTTTGTTCTCTATTACAAGCGAAAGCATGCGATGAATATATGTAACTCTAGTTCTAATCTCGAAGCGACATTCCTCGTATGAATGAAAATTTATTGTAAACTGGGAAACGTGACATTATTTTGTCGTGATAAAAATGGTCGTATAAGAAAATTTTTTATGTATGACTATAAAGTCGCAGACATACAATAATTCCTGTATGAGCATGTTGATCTTAGTGATGATGTGAATTAATTATTATTATTAATATTTATCATTATTATTATTGTTATCGTCATTATCATTGTTATTATTATTATAATCAACTTGTTTTTTTATAATAGATATTCACTGGGAACATTTATTAAAACATAAATGACAAATGGAACGGCATTAGTTGAGATCTATAACGTAAACATTTTGACCTCTATGGCAGCGTCTTATGTGGCGATAAACGTGACCGCGCTGTTTCATTTTCACTTTACAATAGGGACACTGAACTTTTGGCTCTTGGCCACACTCAAATCTGATATGTCGTTTCAAATGCCAAGCATGAATGTAACTCTTGAAGCACGTTGTGCACGTATGTCGTTTCATTCGCCTTATATTTCTTGTATTAATTGAATCGCCATCGAGTTCATTGGTGATTTCGGGAAAGTCCAATTCCTCCTTGAGTATAACCGAGCACAGATCATCCTCGAATTTGTTTAGCCTCATCGTCTCATCTATAACGAAAAAAAAAGAAAAACAAAACAATTTATTAGTTTTAATAATTAATACCAATTGCAATTGATTACTCCTGTTTGTTGTTTTCATCCAATCCGTATACACAAAGAAAATACATTTACATATAAATAGATCTATATAATAATTATACATTATTATTTATTTTTATTTGTGTTAAGTGATGAAAGCATTTACAAAATTCTGCTAAATAGATTTTATCGTGAGTAATTGGAATGAAAAATAGAAAGAAGACAAATATACTTTGTCTATACTTCAATGGATAAAAAAGCATAAGGACAAGATGTAAAAATAAAAAATCATAAAGAAATGTTTGTGAGGTGAAAGTTGTTTGTTTTATTTTTTATTTTAAAATAAGGTTTTTAGCGCATAAATGCGTTGATCGCGATGCTTTCGTTGAACATGATCATGAACTTTAGATTTCACCATTTTCCTCGTATCACAATAGGGACACATGAATATTGGCATATCTCCACACGCGTATTTAACATGACGAGTTAAACTTTGTTTTGTTTCATAACCAAGACCACAATTTGGACACACATGTACCAATTTGCAAGTCTTCTTCTTTCGACATCCGCCGCCCTCAGCTTTGACTACACCCGGATAAATGCTTCCGTGCTTCCCGTAAAGATGATCGTAACGTTGTGGCCCTGAAAACATATAAAAATTTAACGTTAGATCATTTTCAATTTAATCTCAACTGCGGACAAACTGATTTTAATTTAAAATTGACACAAACACAAATAACAGCAAAAATATTGACATAGTATTTGGCTGACGAATATAATAGAATTTTATTAGCTAATGTATTTTAGTTCAATGAAATAAATTAAAAAATGATTGATATGTAAATATGTTCGCTTATTTGTTAAGTACGATTGAGATGTAAATAATTCGCTTTCGATTTGTCATGATTAATTTCCACATTTGACATCAACATAGAAGACTCTTTGTCCTGGATGTTTTTTTCTGATGTGCACGTAAATTTGTGATGTTTGTTTACTTCGTATGTTACAATAAGGACATTGAAAACGTGGTTCATGACCACACTCATATTTGAAATGACGATTTCGATTACTCTTCAATGTGAAACCGCGCAAGCATTTGGGACAGTATGATCGATTGTCACGTTGGTTAAATATCTGTTCTTGATTTATTTCCGCATTGCCGCCCGTAGCATTCATCATAGAATCCATCATATATAAATCTGCAAAGATAGGAACAGGAAAAATAAATTAGTTAGGTTATATTCGATATAATAATAATGATTTATAATTTTGTAAATGGCGATCATGTAAATTTTTGTATATCAAGAATGTTTCGATTTCTTCTTATGTCTGCATATCCTGATAATACATTTTTGATGTTCTACATTGCAAAAATGAAACCAAATGCCACGGTATTATTGTCACTCTAATATAACTTGGAAAAGAATGTGAAAATGCAGTTAGAAAATTCGCATTCGTGGTTAGAATATTAAGACGATTGTTCAACCACGCAAAAAGTCGGGAAACTATGTTATTCATTATCATATTTTTTGTTTGCATTATCTTTTTTCTGATTACCTGAAATCAAAATCCAGTTTGATTAAACATATGCATTGCTTAATATAGTTCTACCTAAATAAATTCGACTTTAATTTCAATGATAAAAAGGATAATATATTGAATCAAGGGACATTTTTGATACTTCCTGATACTGCAATAAAGATACTTTATGTACTTATGTACTAGAATGATTTACAACGCGCGTAAACACTTTACTATTTCTTGATAGAAATTCAAGTATATTATTAATTTTTTGTCTTTTGGTTCTATTCCGATTTTTCGTCCATTTTACAATCACGCCATTAATTTTAGTGATCTCTTCGAGTGAGTTTAGTATCTGTAGCAATGTCAACACAGTAAAATTCGCAATTTGGATGAAATGTGCGTATATGCGTCCACACGTGAGTACGCTGACGTAAACGATGTTTGCAATAGGGGCACTCAAATCTTTGCGGTATACCACATTCATATCTATAATGTCGTATCATATGACTCCGATGTTTGTAGCTACGACCACATTTTGGACACGAATGACGATTTGAATCACTATATGCATTCCTTTGTCGTGATAAACGTTGCAGTGCCCACTGTTTTTCCATTTCGCCTGCAACAATCAAAACAATTCATTTTCATATTAGTGTGAATATTCATAAAAATAAATTAAATATCGATGATGTCTTGAGGTGAAAACACAAGTTCTCTGTTACGGTAAAAAAATGAGAAAATATTGACCATAATGAAAAAACAATATAATAAGCTATTGAGAACGTCACCTATCAAATGGATCAGCATATTTATTTCATCCATTCGAAAAACAAATGAAAATACACAAAATTCACTGTATAATATAAATGCTGATATTAACTTTCAGCCAGTTTTCCATTGCAACAATTATGGCAGAGTATCGAGATCGAGATAACATATTGGCATGCCCCTGTGATAATTCCTTATGTGATATTCGACGTTTGACACATATCTGTAACGTGAATTGCAGTATGGGCATTGGATACTCAATGGCGCCGCACAAAAAAATTTAAGATGATTTGTAAGTTCAGTCAACTCGAAGAATTGCTTCTTGCATTGTGGGCAAATGAGACTGTGGGCCAAATTAGTTCCACCTGAAATCAAACGTAATACACAAAAAATATTAGAAAGAGAATGAAACAATTGTGGTGTTTTTGTAATTCTTTAATGATTGCATAGCTTAAGGATTACCAAATGTCAAATATCAATACTACGCTCTAAAAAATAAAAATGAGTTTCGACATTTTTTTCAGTTTTCTTCAGACACATTTTATTTATTTTATTGATGATCAAGTAATCCTAAAAATTTTTGTTTACTACAACAGGAGATGTTGGATGCCAACGTCTTATATGTCGATATACATTCGATGAACAGTTGTCTTTCTTGTGACAATATGGACAGGCGAATTTGGGTGTTTGACCACACTTATGTCTGATGAGATACCACATTGTCCTGAATCCAGCGTTGCATCGTTGACACACGTAACTGGTTACGGCTGCGGTAGAAGTTTGCCAATTTGCCGGGCGCCGATCTGAAATAAATTCAATAATTCGCTCATAGTTTTATTAATTCGCAACAAATTCATATTTATTTTTATACATATAAACCCAATAGGTGTGGGATAGCAAACATTACCATTAATAAGATAGTAGTAATTCAATTGAGGAACAAGATGCAACGAGTATTGTACACACGTAATAAATGTTGGCATATATTTATTAACATAATTATTCTTTGATGAATGTTAAAAAAAAAAATTTTCTTTCCATTCGTTAACACACGATTATTATTATCAATTGAAAGTCATTCGCCTCCATTATAATCAAATGTCCATAGGATAGTAATTAAAAAATAATTTGTAACGCATTCTCACATGCATTTTCGCAACGGAAATATTTTGTACATGTTAATTTTTGTTTCTTTTCTTTTTTGGTATAATTGGATGTTACTGCTAATAGTGATAGAATAAAAATAAATTAATGCTAAATTATAATAAATATATTTTAGGTTCTATGTACTATTACTGGAAGCCCATTATGTTTCATTCGCACGTGTTTATAAATATTCGATGAGCACTTGTCTCTCTTGTTACAGTATGGACACTTGAATCTCGGGGCTTTACCGCAATCATATTTTAGATGAGCCTTGAGTGTTTTTATGTAGGTGTAACCTGCATTGCAACGTGGACAGTGGTATCCCATTCTGCCTGGATGCCAATAGATATTGTCCGTCTGCTTCAATTTATTCAATTGCACATCCGGACGTGTCTCCATCATATCGAGAAAGTTATCATCATAGGAGGAGTCATCGTGACCTGCACGCACCAGGAAAACAATAACTGGTTAGTATTCAAATCCAAATTGACCATTTTTCAACATAACTCACAGCTATATAAATTAAAAGAGCTCAACGAATAAATAAAACAGATGTCACAAGCAAAAAGTAGAGACAAAATCAAGTCTTTTTTAAAATATTTTTTAAAATATATTAAATATTATTCAGCCAATTTTGCGTTAATTTATGGGAGTGTTTTCAGATTACACAATGGTCAATTGTTAGTGAAGACTATTTATTTTTCACCTATTTTTTGTTTATTTTCTTTTTCAACCGTGCAACACTTCAAGTTTATATACATGTTTATGTGATGTCGGTGCGGTTTACATTGACCCCATGATGTTTCCTAATATGAGTATACATATTTGATGACTGCCGATCGCGTTTGGGACAATATGGACATCGAAATCTTGGCTCTGTACCACACTCATATCTGTAGTGTTTTGTCATATTTGAATGTCGTCTATAACCTCTGTGGCATTTTGGACAGTAATACTTCTTGTCTGACGATACGTATTTACTTCGTCGTACTGAAAAAGAAAAAAAATTGACGGCAAATGTAAATTATTTCAACATGAAACATTGCTATTTTCATTCTCATTATTATTATTATTATTATTTTCAGCTTCGATATTTAACCATAAACGACAAATAGTGAAAGAGAGTAGGGGGAAAAAAAAATAATAAAGGACGGCAATGGCATGGCATGCATTGAGCTTGAATTGATTTTACCGCAATTATTAAAATAAAAATAATAACTGATGTAAATTCTACCGTATCATTATAAATGTTTCGAATTCGTTCCTCCTCCTCCTCTTCCTCCATATTAAACTATGGAAGGAATCCTGAAAATGGGGAAAAAAATTAACATTGTACGATAAAAATATTTTTGTTTCACCTGAATCATCTATTACTAAAAATCTTCCATGATGATCTTCAGTTGATGGATTTCTTCAAGTGTCGAATCTTCAAAGTGATGTTATATATGTATATATATATATATATATAATTTCAATTACGTTTATGATTTTTTATTCTATTATGAACTCATAAATTTTATTAATCAATTTCTAGAAGAAATTAAATTACAGTGGCACTATATTTTTTGTTTAATCACTGTTGCGTTCATTCAATTTCATAAATGTACTTTTAATGAAGATAAATTCGATCTGGTTTATAACACGGCATTTGTTTATGTACACGTCTCACATGCTTGTATACATTAGAACTATACTTGGATCCATAGTCACAGTAGGTACACCGGAAACGTGTTTCGTGAATGCCACAATGTGATTGAAAGTGGCGCAGCATGCAGTCCTTGGAGAGAAAACTATGCGTACATCTTGGACAACGATACCATCCGTCAGCTGAATGGAATCCTCCTGAAAGAAATCGACAATAATTATTAGAGATAACTATGTCAAGACAATAAACAAATTAGCTCCCAAAAGAGAAATTTCGCGCAGGCCATTCAAAATAATATCTGAAATAAGTGGCAAAAAGCACAAATATAAATGAATAAATAAATACATAAAATGCGTTTCATTGAATATTACCATTTAAATTTTGTGCCCAGAATAAATTGAGTGTATGTTTGTATGCTAAGGTGAATAATAATAATATCACTTATGAAACACAAAGCCCCGCATGCGTTAGGATACAAAACGTCAAATGCCAAATTTAAAAATAACAAAAAGTGAATTATTCTTTTCATAAGCTGTTTGATGCTTCCATTTAGTCAGTTTCATAAAAGTTAAAGACTATTTGCTAATAATTAATGTTCTCAATTAATATATATATATATATGTGTGTTTTCTTTTGGGAACGTAAATGGTTAAAAATTGACTTTCTCAAAACGACAATGAATATGTTGTTGAAGATAGAGTAAGTAAGATATGTGTTGACATAGGGACAGGGATAATTCTACTGTGGACGTGGCTTTGAACTTCCTTCATGATGTTGAATTGTTCGCTGAATAGCCCAGTGAATAAAAATTAAATATGAAGAAAAAAGTAGCGAAATAAAAATAATTGCACTGAGTCAATTAAATTATTATTTTTTCCGGCTAATTCCTCTAATTGAGTATATGAAAAATTAAACATAATTACATTGCGAAACTTTATTTATATACACATAAATATGACAAATTTCTAATTTAGATCACAAAAATAATTTCATTATATAGTAGAAATTAATTTGTTCGTCACAAATTCACTTCATTGTTCCAAAGCAAAGACAAAAATCATTGTTGTCAATAAAGTTTCACCAATGTCACAGCATCACGGGGATGCACTGATCTAATGTGTTGATAGATATTTGAGGTTTTTTTACTGCACAAATGACAATATGGACACTTGTATCGTGGCGCTTTACCACATTCATATCTGTAATGACCGAGCATTGTATCTCGTCGGCCATAGCCATTATTACAAGTGGGACAATGATATTTTCCTGTGATAATATTGTAAAGTGCATGATTGTTCTTCATCCATTTTCTTTGCAACTCTCTAGTATCGTTTGTGCTGGGCGATTTGAGATCTGAAAATAAAATCAATTCATCGGTCAAATTATATATATTTAAACTTAAATGACAGAAAAAGCCAACCATGCCAAGAGAAAAAATATTAATTAGGAATAAATATATAAAAAAAAAATGGAGCAAGAAAAAACAACAAAAAAAAATACAACAAAGAATAAACGAAAAACAAACAGTATTCCTCTAGGGGATTAGCAACTTCATATGACGAAATATATTTATTTTCCTCAAAGTATCGCCTTTGGCATTGTGTTTACAAAGTCTTTTTCATTTCCTCTCCAACGATTTTTTTTTAACCAACACAACAATAATTATATTGTCTTTTTTTGTTCACGGTAATATATTACACGTTACTGGTTCGGTTGGATGTTTTCGTTTTATATGATCTTGAATGTTGAACTTTTTTTTGCTGAGTTTGCCGCAGTAGGGGCATTGAAATCGTGGTGGTTTGTCGCAATCATATTTGTAATGAGAAGTAACAGCGCTCTTTGTCGAATATGTCTTCAAACATTTAGGACAGCAGTAACGTTCATTTTGAATTGACGTGTGATAATCTTCCCTCGGATATTTATGCGGATACCAGGAGGACATCTGTGACATTTGAAGATACCCTGGAAAATATACAAAATTAATGTTAGCAAGTTATTTTTCTCTCCGCATTCGTATCTATAGTAATAATAGTAATAATAATAATAATAATAATAATAATAATAATTATATATTTGCAACCAAAACCCAATATTTACAGTGAAAAAAAACTGTTTTATATTCCTTTTTCTTTTTATCCATACACCTAAAAGCAGACAATATAATACATATGACATGAAAAAATTTATAATACATTGAAGCAGAAAAAAAAATTAATTTGTCGATAAACAAATTAATAATAAATAAATTATAAAAGTTAAATAATTATATTTGTTCTATGTTGCACTTATGCAGATGAAAATAACGTATATTGCGATATTTTTTTTTGCTATCAATTTTTTGAATTCCGTTGTGATAAACAGAAAAAATATTGATTCTTGTGTATATTATGTATATTACAATAAGTATGTTGAGTTGCCACCTGTATATACAAACAATTAGTTGATTTAATTTAAATGATTCAATTGCATTATCCTTAAAAATAATCGATGTGAGGGTCAATGTGATACTCTTAAAAATATTATTAAACATGTGATAATAAATGAAATTAGTACACATACTATTATTAATTGCAAATATATTCATTCCATTGCCAATGGCAAAAGAAATGTTATGAATCAAAGAATTTATTGATATTGTTTGAATACACATTTAATAATAAAAAAATTAAAATTTAATAAAAGTCAAAAATTTGTCAATATTGCCTATAATAAATTAAAAATTATCACTGTTTCTTCTTCTTATTATCAGTCGAAGCAATACCCACTATTTTATTATCAATAATATCAATAGCATATGTTTTGAGATTCGCATGACGTGTACGTATATGCTGCGTTACATTCGATGTTCTCTTGTAATATAATTCACAATAGGGACACTTAAATCTTGGTTGTTGACCGCACTCGTATCGTAGGTGCCGAGTAAGACTGTAGTTGTGACTAAATGAGCTGCCGCACAAGTTGGGACAAACAAATCGTTTGGTTGCCATTGCAAGTTCAATTGCGCCATTCTTCGACTGCGTAAGAAGATAATCGTGATTCGGCATTAACTGCATTGGATTGTTAAAATAGTCTGAAAAATAAGTACACATTCAAAGTTAGTAAGTACTTCGATTATATATTATCATAATTAACTTATTGTTTATCCAACTATAAACAATTATGATCCTCTCCAAATAATAATATGAATTAATAAATAAATAATTTCTACCCATGCCTTGTAGCATAATCACTGAAAAACATAAATGAATAAAATTTTATATTATTGCAACAAATGATTCTCCCAAATATATCCAGGTATATTTATATTCATCATGTAATTGTATTCCCATAACATACGTTACTGATTCTATGCCAATATTTTTATACTGTGTGCTATTTATCTATTTCTCATTGGATATAAATAATAGTGCGATAGAATGATTTATGTATTATCGTGAAGAATGTTTCCCTAATCATTTGGTTTATTGCACTCGCGATTACACATAATTATCTCGGTCTCTCTCTCAAAACTCGTGTAAATTATACACTGGACATAAAATATTAGTTTTAGCTGTATAACAACAGAGCCCATCGATCAATTTTATTTTTTTCTATTTATCCCAGTGTTTGCGTGGTTTGTATTCCCCCAAAATATCCACAAAATATGCGCGACGATCAGAGTGTATTCTTCGCACGTGGCCCATTATATTCCCCGCCCGCTTTGACATCCATCCACAGTATGGACATTTGAATCGTGGCGCTACACCGCACTCATATTTTAGATGATTTTTCAATGTGAAATCTCGACTGTAGACTGATGCACAATTCGGACATGGGTATTTATTCGTTCGTCCAGCCAAATGATTTTGCACCATCAAATATTTTGAATTTTGTACAGTTACTGAAACAAATAAACAGAATTGGTTATGTATTATTGTGAACATTACTTTTTTTTTTATATTTCCACCATTGGCTTCATGCATATTTCTTTTTTCAACATCTTCAAGCAATCACTATGGCATTAATGATTCATAATATTTTTACAAGATTAATTCAATTTATTATGCATTTTTTATTATCATTCATTTGTACATAATCTCCTAAATTTAATAAGCAAATATAATTACACATAATGACAAGAAATATAACAACAACAATAATCAATATTATTCATGGGAATATATCATCATAATAGACAACATTTTAACGTAAAAAACTAATACAAAATGGTACCTAATAACATATTTGTGCTTTTACAACACTGTTGGTAACAATTCAGCTTTGCAGCATTTAGCAATATCAACGACATATACTTGAAGACCAGGATGCATTTTACGAACGTGGGCGCGAACATTTGAGGAATGTCGAGTACGATAAACACAGTAGGGACAATTGAATCGCGGCATTTGACCACACTCAAATTTTAGATGATATTGAAGATTGTGTTTCCTGCTGAAGACACTCTGACAATTGGTGCATGGAAATTTCGGTGCGTCTGGATCGGTCACCAGAAGATTGACACGTCGTTGTCGTCTGCGCGCCCATCGGCTCAGTCTTGACGCCTTGCTTCCTGAAAAAATAAATAATTACATTGAATTTAGTATTGTTCAATGTGAAACTGCAAAAACACGTAAAAATGATTGAATCCTTAAATGTAATATCACCCGACATTGATATCGCATGTTATTCAAATTTTTATCTCTCGCCCAATAGTAAAATTATTATTTTCACTATTCTATGTTTATAGTTCAGTGCACATATTTCTTTTATTGTTCTTGTTTTATTTTAATCTTACTAGTTTAGCTGAAATACATCGATGGCAAAAACAGCTTCGTTGGGATGTCGTCGACGAATGTGTGATCTAACGTTTGACACGTATCTTGTTCTGTATTTGCAGTAAGGACAATTAAATCTTGGTGGTTGACCGCACGCAAATTTCAGGTGCATCTGTAGATTCTGTGCTCTTCTGAATATCCCATTACACTTGTGACAGCGAAATTCACCGGAGCTTGATTGTGGAGTTTGCGGGGCCCATGCCAGATCTATATTCATTGTTTGGTCATCATGTTGAAGACGTTCTGTAAAGTAAAAAAAATTAAATTTCAACATTTCATTCAAATAACATTTGTAATAAATCATAAAATGTACATTAGTGATTTTTCAATTAATGTATTAGAAATATATCTTGCATAATAATCATAATGAGGACAATTCAATTTTCATTCCAGGCGACATTCCTTTTTCGTGTGACATTAACGATTGTGTTTGCGACTAAACAAGCTGAGACAACTTCAGTATCGAAAATCCTCCTTCGTCGTAGATTCATATATTCCTATATCACTCCAATATTTCAAACCCATATTTCAATCATATTGGAATGTTAATTTATGGAAAATTTGAATAACAACACGACATAAATCTTATACATGGATGACATTCCGTTGATTGATTCGTTGGATATGGTTTTCAACATTGGGTGTTTGTTTCGATATGAGGGAGCAATAAGGGCACTTGAAACGCTGCGGCTAACAGCATTCGTATCGCACATGAGAAATTAAACCTCTTGTTCTACCAAAAATTCTTGTTCACTTCGAACACGAATAGCTCGAACCATCATGCATTCTCCATTAGCATGTGACCGTTTGTAATCGTCTGTTGTCGAAACATTATAATAGTTCGATAAATTAATGGCAAATAGATGTATTCATAGGAGTTAATTTGTAGAGAGCATAATGAAAATTGATAATTTTAATAAACAAAAAATAACATTCATCTTTATTTATTGGTTCGTTTTTTATGTTTATCAATTAAATAAACTTCTCTACCCGGATGATTTCGGCGTATGTGGGCATAAATATTGGATGAAACTTTTCCATTCATGCCACAGTACGGACAAATAAATGGTGGCAATTGTCCGCACCAAAAACGGCAATGTTTTTTCATGTCAGCAGCATTTTTATAGCTATAGTGACATTTGGGACAAGTCCAACGTCGCAATAATGTATTTGTTTGATATCTCGTCATTGAAAAATTATCTTGAGAAACTCTTGGTGTTGATCCACATGAGTCAATAACAGTATTGATCCTGTATGAATTATTGATGCCCATAGGGTGTGATATCCACTTGTTGCCGATTGGAAATGATAAACCTGCAACTAATTAATTAAATTAAATAGTTAGTAAATGTTACATGGACATGTCAAGTTTTCAATTATTTTCGTTTTTTCTTCAAATTGCATTTATGAACAACACCAAATAAGTAATTATACAATTCAAAGCCCATTGAGCTGGTAAAGGAAAAGGCGAAAATATCGATGAATATGCTGAATATTGGAAATCAATATAGATAAATAATTACTCTTTGAACATAATAATATCAGAGTATTTTGTATGAACACTCAATTCTTTATAAAATATCCGTCGTGATATTTTACGAGAACTTATTACAGATGAAGATCTATCTTCAGCGATTATTTCTGAAATTATATTTGAATATTAGTGTAATAATTTTTGTTTAATTTTAGAATTGACCGGGCAATCATTCATCCTTTCAAATGTTATAGTATATAAACAAATAAATAAATAATAAATTGTATAGGTGTATGATGAATCTGTTGATTAATAATTGCTTTATTCTATTACGAATCAACAAATTAATTATTTTTTGTTCTCACAGCGATTGCGATGTTTTCGCAAACTACTTGTATGAAGAAATGTCTTGTTACATTGCAGACACTTTTGTGTTTTACCGCAATCATTGCGAATGTGATCAAGAAGACGGTAATGAGTTGAATATGCTGCTCCACATTGTGCGCACGAGTGTGGTCTGTCCTTATTTAGTTTATAACTTGAACGAGGATTCCAGTAACATGAATTACGTTGATGCATCTTCATTGTACCCGCACGTACAAAACTTTTACTGCAATACTTACACGTATAACGTCGCTCTGTATTGTTTATTTCTGAAAAAATACAAACATATGGTATTCTCAGTTTAAAGTAAAATTATAATACTAATCACTATTATTGACAATCAAAAACGTGCTTTATCTCAAAACAATATTAATCTATCAATATTTATACATGGATAGGGGATGAAAAAATTATCAACATTTGAAATTAAAGAAATGTAATATGTAGAATCTTTTATTCATTTATTATTTTTTGTTGGTTTTATGTTCACATTAATGAAGCTAATATAAAGGTATACTTATAAGCAAAAAATTTCAAGTTATGAAACATCAATGAAAATTTATTATAGATAATATTCATTTTTCCTTTTTTGTTTTCAAAGAATGTATAAAAATTTATTGGATGACAAGAACGTTTTTGATACTTCTTCAGTGCCGCCTAAAAATTGATTCACAACGAAATTGATTCGCAATCATAACTTGAATGACACTTCATATTATATTTGTTTTTGTAGAAAATACTGCATCGTGTACAAACATAAGTGTATTTTTTTCGATTGATACAGCGATGATGTAGGAGCGAAGAGGCTGGATATCTCATAATGAAGCTTAAAACTTCCAGAATGAGCAAATATACGATAGCCAAACTCACATCCATAGCTACTCTTCAAATCCTCAATTACCAATAAATGGAGTAGATCGTTCTGTTGATCTAAAAATTTACAGTCAAAAAAAAAATTATTATCAATAAATATGGCATTAACATGATGAAACAATTGGAAATGAAATAACAATAATTTGTAATCAAATATAATACAATTTGTAATCATTGATAATCGATAGTTAACATTGAATTTCGTGCTATTATAAATAATTGATGAAGATTGAAAATAATGTAGATTATTATTCTTTTGCTAATTAAATTGAATTGATTGATAAATATTTTTTAAATTCATTAGGGACATGGAGAATAGATGATTTCAATTTTTGTTTTTTTTTTCTTCATAATACTCATATGTAATATAATTTTATTAACTTGAAATATCGATGAACAACTTAATGATTATTGATGCAGTTGAAAATAAACAACAATATATATGATTATTTAATAGTTCATGAAATTAAATAATAATATTCAATTTGGGGGTTGTCTTCTTAACGAACATGTTTGTTGTTTCAAATGAAATTTCAAATTTCGCTTATATCTGAAAACTTTGGCGCACTTATTGCACTGTTGGATTTTTCCACAATCATGACGTATATGATACAAGAGATTGTGATTGTTTTTGAAACCGGTACCACATTGTTGACACATAAATGGATTTTCATTTTTTCCATATGACGACGATTCTGGATTGAATGGACAGTAAACGCGCATATGTCGAGTCATTCTTTTCACTCCCATGAAACCACGATGGCAGAATGGACAGGCTGAACTCCCGCCAAGCTTTTCCAAAACATCAAATTGTGGTGCAGCTGAAAAATGGAAAAACAAAAAGAACAATTGGGTTCCAATTAGTATACTTTTAATTTTTTAACTTTCCCGAAGTACTTTAGTTAAATATTCGTTTATATGTATACTGGCGAATACGTGGGATGCAAATGAAAGGATTGTGATAATGACTAAATATGATCGAGCAGATAGTTTTTTATGAGTTAAAAAAAGTATTTGTAACAATTATATTTTGGGTATTATTGTGAAAAAAAATTTTTGGACAATACCATAAAAGCTACTCTGATTTAATATCGTGTTTTCGAATAATCAATTGTTTTTTTGCGTTGCAACTTTGCTTGAGGTGTTGCTTGAGACTCCGTGAATATGCAAACATCCTTTTGCAAAAATGACATTGATGGGTTTTTCCACAATCATGACGTATATGTTCATCAAGATGGCTCTTTCTCTTGAAGCACGTACTGCACTGTTGACACATAAATTGACGTACGTCCGATTGAAATGACGCCGAGGCACGATTCAATGTGCAGAAATACATCGAATGACGGCTCAATGTACCAGTGGTAGCAAATGTACGATGACAATATTCACACTGGCTTTGGGATTCTTTCGATGAGAAAAATATTGAGTCTGGATTCTCAACGCAGTTTATCTCGTGTTCTCTTACTGGTGTCGTTTCACTATCCAGCAAACGATAACAAAATCGACATTGATTTTCTTGCAGTTGCATTAGTAGACTCTCAAGGGCAAAAGGCTCTGCAACAATAGAAAATAATTTTTTGTAACAATAAATACAAAAATTATCAATAAAAATTCAAAATGGACATAATATGCCGAGATACTATACAATGCAATGCTAAAAATATGGAAAATAATTTTTATTAACTGTTTTAACCTGTTTATCATGCAACAATATTATTTTTATTCAATCCAACCTGTAGATACAAAAACTACATGGAAATTTCAATGAAGCGACATTTTATATGAAAACAAAAAAAAGCCATATTAGAATACCAAATATTTTTCGATTATCATCATTTTCTTTTCTTCACTAATAATGATTTTCTATTTTTTCGAGCATCCACCATGACGCTTGTGATTTTGAAGTAAACGATAATTTAGAACAACTTTGTCACATAAATTGCATTGGTGCATTTCATTGCACTCGCGAGCCATGTGCACTTTGAGTATTTGCTCTCGAATAAAACCAACACCACAACGACTGCAAGTAAATGGTTTTACAACAGAGGGAGGTAGACTCAACAACGCTGTCACATCCAATAATCTGGAAACATCAGTAATGTCCGAGCTTTCTTCACAGCTTTGTCGACTATGGTGATTTCCTCTCTTTATCGATTCTGCAACAAATCACACATTTAACCATTAATTTATAATCTTTCATCTTATGATTTGCTGGTGATTCACATGCCTTTTATCAATTTACCCGAACCATACTTATTAATGTTTAATGAACACCAGGATTACAAAAAAGTTAGTAAAAATATATGAGATTTCCTTTTTAATACCAAAATGAATGTCGCAACATTAGCGCTGGCGTCTGGATTCGTCTTTTTATATCAGTCTACGGACCAAAAATTGGTTAATACGTATGCGTAACGTATTAAATTTTATGTATTATTATGCACAATGATTCAAAATGTGCTTCAACAAACGGATAGACACTGTAATTTCAATTGTAAATTTTGCACACGTATATTTTGCTCCACAATTGTGACAAAATTATTGAGTAAATTGCACTACAACTTTCGCATACAACTGGCTCTTCCAATTCGTGCGTTCGATGAAAGGATTCGCCAAATTTTCCTAATTTCACTGCTAATTAGTAAAACCATATTCAAGAAACATATTTGATGTTTATGGGAAACGTTGTATATCTTCAATTAATCAGAGTGATTTTTTCGATAGTGGGCTCGAAGATTGTTATATTGATTGAAAGATGAATTGCAAATTACGCATACATGAATTTTTCCGCAATCATTACGAAGATGATTCAACAATGATGATTGCTGTGAATATTTTGCACCACAATTCGAACACTGAAATGGCTTTATACAGTTGGTTTGATTTACACGTGACAGAGGATTATAATAGCAAAAATTTTTCTGGTGTCTCAGTAAGTGTACCAGTTTTATAAATGTCTTATTGCAGTCATTGCACATATGGTTCCGACCTGTCATCCTTTCATTTGATTGAAGATGAAGTTCTGGAACAAGCAATTTATTTCAGAATGTAATTAGTAACATTTTTCAAATTATGAATGATACTGAAAATGCTATGTCAGTACTACACATGGTACATTTCTCAAAATGCTATTGACGCAGCCACAGGCACAATCAAAGACATCAATTGAGTATTTTTTTTATGTATGTTCAAATTGTTTATTATGTTATGGGAATATTCAAATATTGTCATAAATCATAAAATGTAATTACACATTAGTTTAGTATTCCGATTTGACGAGTTCACATTGATTATCTAGGCAACGTCCCATATATGATTGGTTATGCCATTGAATATATTATTAAACATGAGTTTGACGGCAGTGTTCCCTAAATTTATGATATTGATTGAAAGTTCGATTGCAGATTCTGCATACATGAATTTTCCCACAATCGTGACGCAAGTGCGATGACAATGACCACTTTTTTGAATAGCTCGCGCCACAGTTGTGACAGACATATGGTTTATTTGCCTTCAATTGATTCACTCGAGATGCTGGATTCCAATAGCAAGTCATAGTCTTGTGGGTCAATAGAAAACGATTTCTTGTAAAAGTCCTGTTGCAATCTTGACAAATATATTTTCTAGCTTTTATCCGTTCACTTGATAGACAATGTTGCTCTGAAACAGGCAAATAATTTACACTGAATTATGATTAATATTATGTATATTTTTATTGTGAGGGAAAAAAATAAATAAATGAAGCAGTTCTGATAATAATAAAAACTTAATTAGTGATCAGTTCAACTGAATTAAATGAAAATCACGGTAAATTTATACCGTGAGATTCTCAATGCTGCGCAAAAGGACATTAATCATCATATGCATTTGCACATAAATATTTTTATTATGATATTTATTAGTGTGAGGTGAACTCTATAGCAAAACTTCTGAATGTTCCATACATGTGCAACAATTTTATTACACTTCATGCATAGATGATTCATATCCGCCAGACATCGATTTGATAGAACACCATATTTAAAAATGAACTATTAATTATATAAGAAATAAATATTGTTGTCTAACATAAAGAATTATTAGGTTAAATGATTCAAATAACACAGTTAATAAAGTTACAATGAATAGTATTCAATCGAATGTAATGTAAAAAAATTCCGATAATGTACTTTATTTGTGAAAAAAAAATTTTGACAATAAAACTTTGCTTTCACATCATCTCCACAATATTCTGTAAAAACCAAGGGCTGTATATCACGTACATCTCATATAATCATGTGTGAGATAAATATTTGTTGGAGATCGGTTAATTATTTCGGGACAAAAAATCAGCTGGGTAAAATTCATCTTCTCACTGATGACTTTCACGACAATGTTTCTTAAAATAAGTATATTGAGCGAAAGTTGCATTACAAATTCTGCACATGTGAACTTTACCGCAATCGTGACGCATATGACGTGTCAACGAGCAAAGCTGTGAATAGCCTGCGCCACAATTGCAGCAAACATATGGCTTCGTTTTCGTTGATTGATTTATTCGAGAAGCCGGATTCCAATAGCAACTCATTCTTCGATGGGTTACTAGAAAACCTTTTTTTGTAAATGTCCGGTTGCAATCCTCGCATACATATTTCCGATCACTGATTCGTCCACTTGGAAGACTTTCTTGTTCTGAAACACACAATTTATTTTATAAGCATGGTAAACTTATAAACGAAATTTCGATTGATTCGAAAAATAAAAGTGCAACAGTACTAATCATGGCATGAATTCATAAAATACTATTGATTTAAATACAGATTTAAATACAAGTAAATATAATCGTAATCATAAATTTCACACAGTTTGTCATATTATTCAAAAAATTAAATATCTTTAAATTAAATAATTTTTTTGTTTCGCATTTTCGCATTAAATACATTAAATGAAAAAAATTTTAATAAATTGGATTGGAACTTCGGCATGGATATACTTTTCGCGATTGCCAAGCTTATGAAACGCCAATAATTTTTTTCCATCAAATAGTTCGAGCCATAACAATTGCTGACGTATCGCCTATTTTTTCTAATTGAGTTATAGGCCTGAGAAGTCGAATTCCAATCTCTCCATATAGCATTTTACATAACAGTTTCTTGTCACGATCCTACAGCAATGCTTCATGCATACATGCCTCTGTTTTTTCCCTAAACTATTTATTCGACGATCAACTTCTACAATATGTATTGAATTAAAAGAAAATATCTTTCGGTAATCGTGTGTCGTAAAATAAATCAAGTAATCTTTATACAATTGCATACGAAAGAACGGCCCCACATAATTAACTTCAAAAGGACAGCGATATATTTGTAATGAACATAGTGATTATCAGATCAATAGGTTTTTCGAGAGTACATTGAATACCATTAATCATCTTACAGTACACAAAACACATATCAAAATTAAATTAACAATTACAAAATATAACCATGTATCATTCTAATTTCGTCAAATCAAAAAATTCATTTACGCTGCGCCATATTTTATGTCAATTATATGATATATTTATACATAATGTTCATGTTTTTTACATATAATCAAATCATAAATATCTGCCCATCAGAAAAACAATTCTGTATAAATGGTTTATTGCGATTCTCGCATGTATAATGCCTAGCTCCAATCTCATCGTGGCTTTTTATAAACAATTTTCTACTATATATTAGTTAAAACTGTAACATAATAAGTTTTCATTACTTTATGTAATACTGTTCAATTCCTAATATATTTACCGATTCCGACACATAACAAATCGATTATTTATGAAAAAGAAAAATAAATAAATAGATAAATTGATGAGTCCGTTGAGGATTTATTGCACGTAATAAATATTTATAGAAGCATGAATGGGTATTTCACTTGCCACCCTCGAGGAGATCCAATGCATAAATCTTCTTGCCCGGATGCCTCGTTCTGATATGAATAAATAAATTTCCCCGTTGTTTACACTTATAAATACAATGTGGACATTGAAATCGCGGACTTTTTCCACACTCATATTTACGATGACGCCATAAAGCAGTAGAACGGCAATAACCCTTATTACAGGTTGGACAGAAAAATTGGGGCGCTCTCTCTGGTAAAAATGATCTTCGTAAGTGGATATGATAATTCCATTCTGTAAGCATATCAATAAAAATTTCTAGTTAACATCGACGATTTCACAGCCATCGAGTAATTTTTTCCTTTGCACAAAAATCACTAGCCTTTCTCTATTTTAGTAGAAACACATAATTGAGGATAAATTAACGGTTAACTTGGCAAGTTAATTTGACATTCAGTTGAGTAAATTTCATATCAACTATGGCACTTTAATTAATATACAATAATGTATTTTAGATCTTAATTGACAATAGGGACACTTAAATCTCGGTTCTTTTCCACATTCATAATTAATATGTCGCGACAAATTGTTCGTATGTGAATACGTTTTACCACATTGATGGCACTCAAAGTCGCGCCATTACCACGTATATATTGTCTTGATCTACGCTCACTTGGCCAATGATATACCGCAAAAATTGAATCTGCAAGCAAAAAAGAAAAAAATAGCCGCCGTAATACGGAAAATACCAACATAAATTGCAATAATTCATACGAGAAGCCAGGCAACGATTATAAAAATGGCAGCACTGAGTATTTTATAATTCCCTAATGTTGCAGATTAATTTCCCTCTGTCTAATTTTATATTGCTGAGAGAATTTAATTTATTCAATTTTACAGCATACATAAATTACAAATTTTTTTCGATTTTTCATTGAAAAACTCTGTTAATTAATTAATAAAATATATTGTCTCAAGTTGATGATATTAGTTACAACAATTTGTTAATTAATAATTTATATTTTTTCTAATTTGTGGATGAGCGTGAACACGCGCAATATGTTCGGCAAGTGTGTCAGGCCTTGAATAAAATCTTCCACAAGCTGGACACTCGCATTTGTAGTTAGTGCGACCGCATCCATATCTCATGTGTCTATTCAATGACGATGTATTCCGATATCTTTTGCCACATGTTGTACATATATAAATGCCATTTCCAATTGAAGAATGGTGTAGGAATACTAGAAGCATAGAACAAAAAAAAATAGTTGTCCTCAATAATGAGAAGTGAATGGATTTACTTTATTCAATGGGCGTTAGATCAAATTATATATTATTGAATATGTGAGGATAAAGATGTAAGAAACAGACTGTTAATCAGATTAATAAATTTAATTCAATTTTATATATATATATATATATATAATCATCCGTCAATTCCGCATACCTTCAGTATATTTATTACATAAATAAATTCATCATGAACTCTATACTAATAAAAACTATGAGGAAATGACTCAAATATATCATTTTTCATTTTAAATGAATTTCATACCAAACAAAATTAGTATTACTTCATAAAAATAATAAATAGGAAATTTCATATTGCAAGGTATTTTACAATTCGTCAAAAAACTATACGAGTCTCAATTAATTCTTTGAACACAATGAACACAATAACCACCTACATCATTTATAAAATGCAATCAGTTTTTAACTATTTGGCATATTGTTATTTGGCAGTTTTCATGTATTACTGTTCATTTTTTTTTTGTTTTTTGGTACCGACGTTTCTTTGAATCGTTTCCTTATATTCATTCATGTATTTTTATAAAACCGAAATAACAATAATAAAAAGGCTATTTATTGATGGCTGTGCCACCACCATGAATGTTGAGAATGTGCTGCTTGAGGTGATCTGGACGGCAGAAGTATTTGCCACACAGGGTGCAGGTGAATGTGTAGCGTGATCCAAGTCCGCCACACTCATATCTTGAGTGTCTTGTGAGTGATGAACGCGAACGATATCCACGTCCACACATGACACACCGAAAACGAAGTTCACCGGGTGAACCACCGATATCCATTGTCCCTGGGCTTACTGCAAGCATAGGGAGGATTCCTAATTTTTTTTTTCTCAATCACTGCAATCATTTAATTTTAACTTTCAGACTCATGACACGGGACTCGATGACAGGTAATTCAATTTTCCAAAACACCTTCGACGATAACCCAATAGGAAAATTTTCGATTTATTCATATTATGAAATTATTTTACATTAATCTCTTGGATTCATCGTCTCTACTGCGGTTAAAGCTCGACCTTCAAGCGATCATTTCGTTTTATTCTATTTTGCTCGAGACTTTGCACATTATCTTGCGAAAATATTTAATTGAATGGATTATGAATGGCATATTATATTTAGAAGATCAAATCATAAATTAAACTTAGATTTTACATCAGTTGCATATTCTTTTCCATAAAATTTCAGATAAAAAATATTGCTCGGAAATGAGAGAAATATTCGTCAGGAACTTATGCAAAGTCTCACAATAATCTCAGGCGGTTATTTACATGCTGCCCCAAAATGGAAGAAAACTGTTTCTCGTATTAGTTTTTTTTTTTACTTATACACGGATATGTGAGTACAACACCCAGTGAAATATATATACCCTTCGTGATTTTTTTTATGCACACCCCATTCTAACTTATATCTGTTTATCTCTCATTTTCTTTTTCTTTCTTTCCTTTATTCTGTACAATCATTAAAATACATATGCTCAAAATGATGAAATATAATTTCTCTACATGATTTTTAATATTCAATGCTATCATTTCGTGTTGAATATTACTACTGGAGACTTTATTTTTGAAGTTAACGACCTGCCATTTCGCAGATATGTTTATAATCTCCCAGCAGAATATCAATGAGCGATATCTTACTGAATTAGTCTCATAAGTTTTATTTGATTACACGGCGCACTCCTCCACCTATTATCTCAGTGACTACGAGCAATCATAACTTTATTGCAAAAAATTTAATTGAACTCATATTTTTTCAATTAACAAGTCTCGAATTATTTGATTTGTTCCTTTCTAACAGTGATTAACTCAACATTTAAACTGATTTTACAATAAAATTTCAATATATACTATTTTTTTCCAAGTCGATCCAAGATTAATGTCCAACTCCAATGAAAGCCGTTACATAATTGATTACTCGCATCCATAGTTCTGAGATTGATACCTAAAAGTGGAATAGGGATGATAATTGAAAAGAAATGTTGAATTTTATTTTTAAACATTGATTTTTTATTGAATTGTCAATTATATTTATAGTCCAACAGTTGTTCCAAGTGAGCGGAAGATGTGTTATAATTTTAATGCAGCGTACATGTATTCGAATATAAGAAAACAAATTTGATTTGTAACTAATTACAAGTATCACTAAGACAACAAAAAAAATCTTAATTGGCAACACAACAATAATTATTGCATGAACATCTAACTAGAGAAATCTCGGTGATTCTTGCGAGAAGTTTTGCAAAGTGAAAAAAAAAAAATAACATCAACGATGAAATGTATTCCTCTTGATAATATTGTAGCCACTGTGTTTCTACGATGATATTGACGGCCCTGTTGTTATTGCTGATCCTCATGCGAACCCCGATCAGACATTTTTTAGTTATAATTTTTTTTTCTCGGATGACTCGACATTATTCATACACTACCAAGGAAAAGAAAATTCATGAAAAACAAATTTACATAATTTTGGTGACTTTTTTCTAATGTTTATTGAGTTGAAAAAAATTTTGTTTATAAACTAACGAGATATTCGAAAGCCTTATATGCATAAATCGTTTACCGAATGAACAATATTCTATATATATTTTATTGAATATAAACAAAACTTAAAAGATAACATTTATGTAATGCAATAAGAGATTGATATTTACGCGATTTGAATCACTTACAATTGAAAATATATTTCTACAGATCAAATAAATACTTGGATTATTTTTTTATCGTACGTCAATAATGAAATTAAAATAATAAACTGGTCAATTAATTAGACAATTCGATAGTTCCACTACCCTCAGCCAGACACATCGCCTTACGCAAAGTCTCATACATATACAAAAGACGTGTGTGAAATCAAAGTGCAGTGTTACCCTATTTTTTTTTAATTTATTTATCATTATTATTATTTTTCACGAAAAAAATAATTAACTATTAGGGAATTATAAGAGGAAGATTAAAAAAAAAAACAAAAAGATATATAAGAAATTACAGAACTCAACATCACGTTTCAACCAAGAATGCTCTCAAAATTGCTTGTATAAGAGTCGATAATTTAACACGGACAAATTACAATTGAAAAAAAGTATAAAACATTATTTATAATTACGATAGTAGCAACGTGATGTAGAGCTCCCAGGTAGGCAAAAGTTGTAGACGAGGTCGAGACAACATCGAAGGATATTGAACTACAGTAGAAAAACAAAACAAAAAAAAGAACACAAAAATCGAATGCTGTCCAATGCCACCATAGATGGTGTGATGTTGAGAGAAGAATGTCGATACGTCGTTCGTCCAAGAACTTGAGTTTCTTTTTCTCAAACCTATCAGACGTCACAGGAGAAAACATCTGGCGTTCACACACTAATCAGTAACGATCAACAAATACACGACGACAACAATCTAAATAAACTCATAGAAAATATTGAAGATGTAATCGATATAAATTTGGATTCAAAATCAATATCAATATTAACCAATGCTCAGGCGCCTTGAGAAAAAGTTAATGAAGATTGATTTGAAATCCATAAATTTAATTCATCACACTACTACTAAAAATATTCAAATAAATAAATAATTAATGAAATACCTAATCGATCAATTGGAATTAAGCAGCCCATTCATACATGTATCATTCACTCGAATCATCCCGTTGAGAGTAGCTTCTTCTGAACATGATGAACAATACAGCTGAAATATAAACTTTGATTTCTCAACTAAAAGAATAATGTTAATTCGTCCTCTCCATAGATACGTTAATTTAATGTACATATTGATGATTGAAGGATGATGAGGGGTAAAGGACAACGAATAGTGTAACGTACATAAAATTCAACCGGCATATTTTTGCATCAATGAAAATAGTAAAAAATAAAAATGACAATAGAAACATTTACTAAAGTTATAATGAAACTTAAGGTCATCCCGTGTGCCGATACAACACACAAGATTACATACTTACGTTAAATAATATATACTATACCGTTTGTGTACACAAATGTAACTGAGTCATTTGATCTTCATTCTTGAATGAGTCGTGTATGAATACCAATTCAAAAATTATAAAAAAATAATTTTCGAATGATAACACGACATTTGATTTTCACTCCAAACACAGCCTGTCAAATGCAAAATAAAAATATTATTTTATGCAGCTCTTAATTATATTGTAAGGTCTGAAATATTGGAAATATCGATGATGACTCCTGAAAATCAATATACATAAATGTGACATAGGTAAACGATTGAAATTCTCTGAATTATTATTCATATAAAAAACAAATAATTTAATATAAGTGACGTGTACCTGTGTTAATTAAAATTTGAAACAAAAATGTCAAATAATTCACAATAATAAATTATAAGTTCCAATGCCTATTGAGATATACAAAGTTAGCACCACCAATGAATGAAAAATGTTATTCAATGGCAAGCATTTATTAGCTTTGACATCAACAATTGAAATCGAACCCATTGTCATATAATAACTCACCATTCTCGTTCAATTTCATTCACTCAACTTACATTTAACACATTTATACACAATTTCACATATATAAAGACATATTAAAATTATTATTTATTCGCTGAAATATTAGAAACAGAATCATCATAAATTGTTCAACATTTTCGAGATGTTATCAATCATAAAAGCGAGAGAAACATAAAAACGAGGAGAAAAATGTATAAATACACGAAGAAACTGATGCATTAGCATTTACAAGAGAAATAATCTCTAAAAAGTTATAAACCTCATTATCAAATTGTATTAGATATATATACATATATATATATATTTAAAAATAAACTATTATCATTAATGAATAAACAGTAATGATATAATTTGTAAGTAGAAAAAACAATTGATACCTTGATATACCATTTACCAATACTTTACCAAAGTTCATTCAACTCGTCGCTATAAATCACCCATCATTTTCTCTTTCAACGATCGATTAACAATCGCTTATCGCCATTTTCAAATCTCACGCGCTTTAAAAAATCTGACAAAAAAAATTATGTCAAATCTCTTACAAAACAAAAATTGACAACTCGATTGTCACAACTATTGTTCACACTTTCCCATTCCATCGACTTACGTATTTGAAAGTCAGACACTTCATTTCTACCATTACGAATAGATATGACCTTGAGTAATTCATTGGCAAAATATCTCAACGAAAATTCCAATCGTAAAGTCGCAAAGAAAATAAAAATATGAAAGTCTGGACTTCAAACACTGCGTTGCAAAGGGGTAATTTAAAAAATGCTGTAGTATACATCATTGTTCTTCACACTCTTCTTCGTTAATTTATAACGGTGTTTCCTAGGAGGCAAAAAAATAGTTATCAACAAAATATTACATGAAAAATAGACAGAAATTGATTTAACAAATTTATAAACATATCGTTGTTTGAATTTAACCATGACAATACTAAATAGGAAGTAGTGAAAAAATCATAATTAATGTATCACATCCAACCTTTTTTAGTTTCTCATAGAATAAATTAAAAAGTTTAACAAAAATGAATCTTACATGTGTATCAACCATTTACATTATCAAGAAGTACTTTACTTACAGCAGTATTTCATTAATCTTTATATATTACGGTGTTATCAACTACATCAATTACAATGAAAATGGCACAATTTGCAAAATGAGAAGGTACTCGGTGAATCGACGTGAGATTACACTTACCATAATCTCGAGTCATCGACCTCAGAGTTCAATTTATTCTCAATTTGCGATTGAACTAATATCACACATCGTTTGTACAAAAAAGACATTACATGTAAATATTCATATATACGAAAACATAATCAACATCTCAAGATGATGAAGTAGACGTAGAATAATTTATGGAAAACAAAAAGAAACAATTTTCAGTGATAAATAAATTACCTCTTTACCATTTTAATCTTTTACCTTTTTACCTTCACCAGATACCTTGTACAACTTACTCTTCACCACCATCATTTTCTTCAGCCTCTTCATTAAAGACAATAAAAGCAGCACAAAATAGCTCTGGCAAAGAGACGCGTTTGCGTGTGCATAAAGTTACAAAATTTCGAAACAAAAAAAAATGTTTGCTTCAAAATTTTAATATCACGAAGGAAAATTTCATTGTGTCATGTTTACCATTGACTAGCGTCAAATAGTTAATATTAATAAAAATACATGTTGATTCGTCACAATGGAACAACGTGCAAAAAGCACGTTGCTCCCAACATGAAATTCTTCTTTCTTCTTACGCTGGGACTGATGATGTGTCAAAATAGGTCAAAGAACTCTCGTTGACAAATCGAGAAATTGCTCGTTTGTACACGATAATTCAAAGATCCTATTTCCTCTCTTCTTTCTTCTTCATCCATTTTGTTCGCCCTGCAGTTTCTGTTCATTCTTCTTAGTCAATTTTTTCCTAAACACTTTTGGAAATTGGAATACAAGAAATAAAATTTACATAACAAGTCATAACAATGAACATGATACACGAAAGTGATAAAAATCACACATAACGAGAATGGTACAATACCATGATGAATTACAACAATATATCATGTTTTTTTTTTGCTTGAATGATTATCGCATTTTTTTTCTTCATAAAAATGTGGAGTTGAATGTCACTAGTTTTTAAATGTTAAGCATAATAACAATATTATGTACCATAATTGAAGGACGTTTATATATATATATATCTATATATATATAAACATATACGTGTATGTGTATACATATACATATAAACATATGAATTGTTTAATATAATTCATATACATATATAAGAAAATATGCATTATATAGGTATACGTATAAGTTATTGGGTTAATAAAATATTTTGATGTATATGCGTTACGAACAAAGAAGCAAGTTATGTACACGTGGATTAATTGAAAAATTTATACATATACATATGTGCATATATATATTAAATTAATTTATACATATAATACGTGTGAAAGTAGGCGCGCGCAAATTCATCTCACAAAATGAACTATTATTTCTAATTACAATTGAAATTCAAACATATATCCAAATGTATGCTACATTTGTTGTTTACCACCACCAATTTTGCTTTCAAACGAATAATTCCCCTTACTGTAATGACAATTTCATTCAATATTGTGTGCATTTGTGAGAATGGTACACACGCGCCTTTACGAAAGTTAAAAATGTAAATTACACTACTGAAAAAAGCATGACATGCATTACAAATTACCAAAAATAATGGCATAACGTAATGGATATTAATTTTGGTTTCTTTTGTAGTTGTTGAGAATGTCGCTTACACATTTGGAGTATAATAGTTGGCAAAATTTTTCAACATATGAATTGCTGTCTCTCTTTCTCTCACTATCTTGGGATGATAAATGAACAATAAGTGAGAGAAATTTGGAATAAAATAAAAAGAACAGTGGGTAAGAATAATGCACACCTGTGTAGTACATGGAGTACAGCAAATAATGTTTTCCCCGCGTGCTATTGGGAAAACGGGACAAGCCCCGGACAGTGTTCATTTTCATTATTGATTATTATTCAATACAATAAATGAGAAAAGGTAACAGTAGGTGACGGCGAGAGCGAGAGAGACCAATCCATATAGTTTACTTGACTCAAAAATCTTTCAGAAATGAAGTATAAACAAAATTAGAAAGAATAGAGAAAAGTGCAAGCGTGCCGATTTTTTTTGTGAATACACTTGGTGTAGTCCCGTAATATCATCACGATTATCCAAGAGTATCCGCTTATTTTTTTGTTTCTACTAGGTATTTATATAAATAATTACTACCAACAGAGAAAAATAAACACGAACACGACTACGAAGGGTGGTATATTCTTGACTTTTTTTTTTTTTTGGGATTTTGTTTTTCGGGATTTCAGCGTGTCAACAAACGAAGACAATGCCTTTTAAGTTATTACGCCCAAGGAATGAGATTCAATTGACACTTTTTATCATTCATTAGGAGTATCACTCGATGGCATCCTCTTTTTTCATTGTCGCTCGTTCACAAATATTTAAAATCAATATTTAATCATTATACGCGCTGCAGACAACGTGGTACAACAATCGGTTCTGTTAAACTTACCCTCATTCATTAATTCCAGCGAATATATTCAAACATTATTCAAGTAAATAAGAAGCTGATAATAGAAATATAATTGAATAATTTTAGAAGAGGTTAAAGCCTCTCGTTGTAATACATAAAATAAAAAGAACCGTTAGGAAACTCGATTCAAGGTAACAAGTCTCTGATGGTGAAATAAAACGACCATCGCTATCAATGCGAACGTCTACGCGTTCATTCATCTCTCATATAATTGTCGCTCCCAAAAAAATTGAAACAAAAATACCATGTTTTCATGTTAACATTAGAGCTCGAACGTGACACATGCAATTATAAGAATGTTTTTCATCTGACCCATTTGCAATTTAAAAAAAATCCCCAATAAGATTTAATATGAAACCGACCGCTAGCATTGACAGAGAGGTCGTTCCCTCTCTCTCCGTGATTACCTTGAAACGTCCCACGTTGGATTGTCATGTGTGCTGTGTATCAGGACAATCTCAGCCTACCCAACCGCCGAAATATGGGAAATTAGATTTAAAAATGAGAAGAAATTTCGTATATATTATTTTGCATTTTTAACTGCGTGAAACCCGCAACCCGTCTGCAATACCATTAACATCGTTCATTTGAACGCTTCACATCTGCCACTAACAGCTGTAATCGCACAGCAGATGTAACCGACTGAATTTTTAGCGAAAAGAGACACAAACAGCTGCGCGCCTGAAAATTTGCCAGGTCTCTTCTTCAACTATATACTTACATCTACTCATCTTCCTCTTTTTATTTTATTCATTTCGGTTCGACTACACGATATACGTAATGTACTAGTGAACGCGGCTATCTTTCAATCAATAACAATTGCGCAACCTTCTCGTTAACAAATCGACTCAAGTTTATCGACCTACGTGTCGCGAGAGTTTAATCCAACAACGCGAATCTGGGTCATAGACTCTCTCAATCCTTCCTTTTTTTTCTTCTTATTCTTCTACTTCTTTCTTCTCGCCATCCTC
>CAJUYH010001319.1:94003-107799 GCA_910591685.1 Galerucella tenella | reverse complement strand
CTTAGTATTCGATGTGCATTATTCAAATAGTTCTTTCTTTTTTATTGGAATATTTAGATATACCTAACGACTGAAAAACTAGGACTGGTATTTAGATAGACACACACACGTTTTAATTTGATGACTAAGACTACTGTTAGAAAATATACGGAATATTCTAAGAGTTAAAGGATAGTCAAAATAAAGCAATAAGGTATTTTGTAATCAGTTCTACAAAGAGGATACAGAAAAACCTAATGACATAGGCAAAAATAACACCCCTGTACATCGGCGTAGCTAGGGGAGGGCCAGGGGGGTCCTGGCCTCCCCGGAAAGATTATAGTAAAGAAACTGCGTATCAATAAAAAACATAGTAGCTGAACTTTTTATAGAATAATCTTATTCACTATTATCCAGTATCTAGAAGAGGGTACAATCCTCGCCTATTAAAATTGTTTGCTGAAAATTATTAAGTATCATTGGAAATTCCCTCATCGAAATGAAAAAAGCAAGTCAGTAGCAAGCTCGCTGATTTCGTCACCGAAACAACTGTAGGACTAGGTTTGATAGACGCCACATGCTCTAGAGCTGACATAGGAGTAATTGAGTATTGGAAGGCCAACATTTTCTACCGAATTATTGATACTGTGAAAGGGTTTCTGAACAAAAGGTTCTCATCAGAAAGTATGGTGCTTGCCAATTCAGTGGATCATTTTTTTCAGTTAGATTTTGACAGTTCAGCGGAATTCATTGAGTGATACCGTGAAATTTTAAATATTAACACTTCTGCCTTAAAGGCAGAAATGACCGTTTTAAAAAATTGTATTCTCCAATTTAAGGAAACTGTTGGTCATGATTCTATCAAAAAATACACATTAGAAGCAGAAAAAACGTATCCAAATGTCTATAAACTTTTTAAAGTTGCGATTATTCTGCCTATTTCAAGTGCGACGTGCAAGAGGTCTTTTTCTGCCATGAGGAGGATTTTTAACTGGTTGAGAACGACCATGACCCAAGACAGACATACAGATTTGTCTCTGTTATTCATAGAAAAAGATGTTGATGTCGACTTGGACAGGATTGTAGATTCGTTCAGTCAATAACGAAGAAAACTTCTCTTGTAGGTAATATTAATAGCTATGTTTATAAGTTAAAAAATGTATTAGTTGCTTTTGAAATATTAAAACCACTATTCACTATTATAGCATATTTTTTTACCATTCATTGAACAAACCTCTGAAAAATATATTTTTTTAATCCAACGTACACCTGGGGCCACGGCCCCTCCTGAAAACTGAAGCTAGCTACGCCGATGCCCCTGTAGAATAGCAAGAAACGAAATAGCAGATGAACTAGGAAAGAAAGAAAGAGAGGAGCTGAATTCTAGGGCGCAGCTCTGGTAGACTGCTAGATAGAAAAGGGGTATTTACATAAACTCAAGGCTCAAAATTCTTCCAGGAAATAGGCCAAAAGGCGCCACTAGTCTCTAGGTAGTACAATAGGTCTTAGATAGATAGATAGATAGATTTTATGAGGTGTCTTTTGGCATATTCCACTGCAACCTTTTCAGATCTGTGGTCCTCTAGATTACATTCTCCAGCCTGACTCTTTTAAAAAAGTCTATTAGAGTGGAGACTGAACCTTCCATATAGCTCTCTGCCAATGGCTTTTCTTCGCCTAATGCAAAAAGCCGCACATTGGCCAGGCTATCGCACTGACATAGAATGTGTTCTGCCGTTTCTTCTTCTAGGTGACAAAACCTGCACATATCTTCGTTTGTCAATCCCATCAGCTTTAAATGCCTATTGAGCTTACAATGCCCTGTTAACAGACCCATTACAGTTTTGACAGTTTTCCTATCTTTGGCCATCACATCTGCTGTAAATTTTGGCGAGTGTTCTAATATGAACTGTTTCGATCTTAGTGAATGTTCACGCCATAAACATACATAGAACCGAAAATTAGTAAAAAAATATGATACTTCATTCCATTGTTGTCAGCCGAATTGTTTTTGGAAACGTTCTGCAAAACATTCATACCAGTGCACTGTTTAGTTATTTAAAAATACCGAACAATAAACGCTTACTAGAAAGAGATAATTGACATTTTACAGTTCGTGTCGTGTTAATACAAAAGCGCGTCATAGAAAAACAAATGACTACAATGTATGAAATAGTAAACGTTGCCTTATATATAAAGTGAATTATAAAACAATATTTTATTATAACTCAGACAATATGGATAGCGGCTATAATTTACGAATAAGAATGACGTTCTTAGAAGCAACTATCGGATATGCAAAACGCAATCCGCATAAAAATGAAGCTAGCCAGTACATCGGCTCGTGTATAATATTTTTAATTTTAATTTCTACGAATAAATTTAAGCCACGTACACCTAAAGGCATTTTTCAGAAAGGAAATTTGAACCGCTACCAACTAATATAATGTTTTGTTTTTTCATATAATTTATTTTGAAAACATTTTTACGAAAAAAAACCGAGTATCTAGCAAACTAATTCTCACCTCTGAGTTGCTTCATATGAGCAACTGCCATCCTGAGAATCGTCAGTTTGTCGGGTTTCCTGGCTAGAGCACTGCAGGTGGGAACCATGTCTGATAATTCGGTGATGTAGGCTGTCATCTTGTTTCGTCTTCTCCTTTCGATTTCGCAATGGTTCTCCCTACTGTAATTTGCAAGAAAGTTATAGGTAATTACAGAATTTGTTGTTGAAGTTAACACATTTCAGATACTTCTGGTAACAGTCTTAGTAAAATAAAAATACTATCGAAATACGTGGAAAAATAAACTAAATTTTATTAGTTATTACACGTCACTGTCACTTTGACTAAACATAATTTGAAATTACAGAGGTAGTCAAGATATAAATAATGATTTCGCTACGATAAATTTTTTTTGTACATGTTTTGAGACACTATAATTTCTGAACTCTAAACAAAAAAAAATGGTTTTAAACGCATATAAACACGATATAATTGCATAATCATCCGGCCTTTACCTTTAATAATTTCCAATAGAAAATTATAGTTCGAATGAAAATTTTTGAAACCAGTTTCTGAATAATATCAAGTTTAAACGTTGGCGAACATCAAAAAGTGATAGAACGCACTTATTTATAGGACCACAGTGAAACGAAACGTTTTAAGCTAAAAAGAGAAAACTATTACCGTAGCCACAATATTTTAAAATGTTTAAAAATGATCCAGTTTTACTATTTTGAAAAGTTGTACCAAAAAAAATATGCACATTATAAATAGAGTGATCGATTTAAAATTGTACACAAAATTCTAGACCTATATTATAAGATATCAGGGCATTGTTCATTTTTACAAAAAAAATAAATATTGAGAAGCATTCTCAAAGCAATTTACTCTGTAATAATTATTGATCCGTTTTCCATACCACTAAAGAACTCGTTTTGAACTGTGGGAGAGTACCTTTCGTGTTGTGATTTTTTTTCAAATGTAAATATAATATATTGGTTAACAAAATTTCAAATTTGTAATTTTCCATTCTCGCCGCTACTTAAAATATATGCTTTCCTTTAATGGTAGGTAATTTTCGTATGATCCGATAATGTTATACGTTCGCTTGTAGATAAATGGTTTTTAAAGATCTTTATGGGAAACTACAAGATGAATATTATTATTTTTTTATGCTAAAATACAATTTATATTCAGTTATACCAGGTTTGTTTCAAAATTTTGTTAACAGTCAAGTTTGAAACCAGTACAGTTTGGAGATTTCAGCTGCATGCGCGTACCGTAGTGTGAGAACGCATTCGAAACGAAAAGGATATTATCCTTTTTTAGTTTATTTTCTCATAAAATGGATAACATTAGCTGTAACTTCCCGTCTATGACTATTTAAATATCTTTGAGACTCGATTAAAACTCCGTTATTAGAACTTTAGTTCTTTATGTTAAGTTGGTCTGACCGTTACGTTACTTGGAGCGAGGGAAGTCGCAACGCAAAAGATCTGACCGTTACGTTACGTTACGTTGTTACGTTATGTGCCTTGAGCATACAGCATACATTGTATTATTAATTACAGTTAATAGAATACTTAATATGTACTTTGTGCCAATCAACTTAATGATAAGATTTTTATAACTAATACTACTGTATATTTTTGTTGAATGAAGTTTCATCCAGAAAAAAATAAATTCTTATATTAATATGTGTATTTATTTATTGATTCAAAAAATTTGATTATTGCTTAAAAGGAACTCAAGTTCTTACCGCGTGTCCCGCGACACGTTCTTCAATTGTTAGAACTTTAGTTCTTTATGTTAGGTTGGTCTGACCGTTACGTTACTTGGAGCGAGGAAGGTCGCGACGCAAAAGATCTGACCGTTACGTTACGTTGTTACGTTATGTGCCTTGAGCGCGTGGGATCTCGGCTCTCTCCTCAGTCTCGGCGCAAAATGTTGATTGTTAGCATACATTGTATTATTAATTACAGTTAATAGAATACTTGATATGTACTTCGTGCCAATCAACTTAATGATAAATTAATACTACTGTATATTTTTGTTAAATGAAGTAATAATTTTTCCTAGACTGTACGTAGCTGAATTTCTCACAGCAACTGACTGCTCCTTGACAGTGGACAGTATCTCCGCACAACGAATGTTTTTATTAAAATTTAGCTAGTAGGTTAAAATCTTGAACCAAGATCTGTTAGATGCGTGGACAAATTTCAAGTATTATTTATTGTACGAGATACACCATTCTTAAAAATGTTAACGGCACATTTTATAGCTTTCCTTTAACAACATATTGTTAGTTTAGACTGTATATTTCAAATAAACTTAAATACAATGAACAATACAGTCTAAACGGTAACATATAATTAAACTAGTTGTAAAACCGGACTTAAATATGACATAAAAGTGCAAATTATAAGTATATAAAAAGCAGCTTTGTCTGACGCTTGAAGAAAATATACCTATCCAAGTTGTTACTTCATTGAACTATATATTTGTTATTTATTAACGTCATTCCTGTACCCCAAACTATATCCTCATCAAATGGTAGATATATTAATACTTCTTGCTGTATTTGAGTTATTTCTAATAGCTAACCATTTAAAATGAAAAAAAGCCGGTATCTTTTACGTAAAAAAGGTAAATCCTTTTAAATCAAACAAAAAGAATAGCGTACATAAAAGGTTTCAACTTTTAAGTCATCGTCAAAATGTACAACCAACGAATTTTATTTATAGGCAGTTTCATTGACAAAAAGTTACAGGTAGCTGTCGTGCCCACCTGTGGGAAGTCATCGACAATTGTTGTGCGTACTCTGACAGGCCTTTTTAGGAAGAACTGTACCAACTTTTGTTCTTTCATCCCGTTTACAAGATTTGCCGTGTTGTTTCTATCAGCGACGGGAATTTTATTGTTTTAATGGTATATAAAGGTTTAACATCAATTAAAGCTAAAAGTATTTTTTTGTTGGTCTCGAGACCAACAATGTTCGACGACAAATAAAGTTTTATTGTACCTGCTTGGATCTTCAGTAAATTATACAGAGACGACCTTACTCCATATTCACCGAAAATTTATTATTATCCTTCGGGTTTCATTTTTTCATGTCATTAAAGAAATTGACTATCATATTATTTCTTCCCTAGACAAACAGTTTTTAACATGAAAATTTTTAACTATTTCTCTCAGCTTTACAATAACTAGGGAAAGCCTGGAAATGCAAATGTTGATAAAGAAAAAAATATAAAAAATTGTTGCCTTTCGAAAATTCTCGGGTTGTACAATAATTTCACATTGATATTTTTGTTTTTGGAATACAAACAAAACCGTCCCTGAAATTAACCAAACGGCAGGGTACCATGAAACTGAATTACTAGAATCGATATAACAGCCGTGACGGCAAACGAACTTTTTGATAGAAGAATAATCGATCCACAGATTAATATTACTCTAAGAATCCATCACTTACAACTTACATTCTTTCGCAGTTCGATTTGGTGCCCGAAAGTTTTTTGCAAATCAATTGCAAACAGGAATGTTTCAATCTGACATTACTCGGAACTATCAAAAAACTTGAATCCACATAAAATGAATTTTAGGTCTGTAAAAGCGCTGTCCAACTGGCGGCCTGTGGGCCGCTTTCTACGGGTTCGGAGTTATAGTAAATTTTATATCAAATTTTAAATAAATATAAAAAAATATGAGATTTTTAAATAATAGTTATAACAACCGTCTACAGGTTAGGTTAGGTTTGTGGTGAGTGGGTCTATACTGCCCTCCACTGCGACTGGCAAGAGTCTATTGTGGCTCACACCTATTCAGATTTCACCAAACAAATTCAGCTTTTTAACATAGCCGATTAGTTTATTTGGTGAATGAATTTCAGGTCCGAGGGCGAGAGAGAGACCATGCCAAACATCAGATACCTGATTCGAGCCGCGGCGGGACAGGCATAAATTATAATAATATGCGCTGCTGTTTCATCATCTTCCAGACAAAGACGGCAAGTCGGATATTCCGACAGTCCAAGTTTTAGCATTATTTTGATTCAGATGACAGTGGCCAATTAAAAGGTCTGTTAGACAACGTAGGTCATGCCTGCTATAGTCTAACATTTGTTTGGAGACATTTTTCGAAGGATGTATAAAAGCCTTCGAATGAACCAATCCCGGTAAATTATGCCAGAAGTCTAAAGCTCTCCTTGCTGTCCAGATATTTAGTGTTTGTTTGGCAAAACATATTGCTAATTGTAGAGTCTACCTTCTCGTTTCCTTCCATGCCATAATGGCCAGGGATCCAGACCAGCAATACTTTATTGAGTTCTCCTATTGAGGAGAGTCTTTTTTGGCAGTCTAAAACCAATTTCGACGTTACACGGTGAGAGCTAAGTGCTTTCAAAGCTGTTTTTAGAGATGTTGAAATTTCTGTCCTAGGTCTGCACCCGTATATACCTGCACCAGAGCCTGAGGGTGTTATTGAGCCGTCTGTGTACCAACAGCTGACTGCTCTTAATAGTTCATCCTTACGGAGGACCCATTCATGTCGTAGTAGGTAGTAGTTTACTGTCTACAACAAGGATTATAAAAATGCCAATAATGAATTTTTATGGTCATTCGATAAAATTAATCCATGCTTTGCTTTATGCAACTTTTTCAGACTAACTGCAAGTCGAGTAGGTGATTTTCTTTTTAGATAGTAATATTCGCTGGTTAAGTGCGAGAAAATGCCTGAATAAATTTTCAACACATCGAAAAGAAATTCATCAAGTTTGCATCAATAAAAATTTGACAACAAATTTAGGCGATAAAAATTTCGGACTTCAAATCATTTCTGTGTTCGGAAGTACATTGTACATTGTACATTGTACAGTGAGCGTGCATTATTTGACATGAAATATATAAAATCAAGATTTTGAAAGACCCCACTCTTGAAAATATAATTATAGTTGCCACAACAAATATTGATATGGACATAAAAGAAATTGTTGCTCAACAACTATGGCCATAAAGCTCCTATTAAATAGAATATGCTTAATAATATTTTAATTTTATTGTGTTTTTATTATTTCTTGTTATGTATTATGCCGTGTTTTATCCGTGATATTTCATTTTAACATATTTAACATATTTATTATGTAAAAGTCGAAAAAAATGTTATTATCTTAGGACTTTATTGTTTTGCATAAAATAAATTTTGAGTTGACATGAACTGACTTTCCCTTTACCTATCCTTTCGGCTAGCGATATATTTGCTAATGAAAAAAAGGCCCGCTGGCTAAGAGAATTTGAACAGCGCCTGTTTAAAGTTTAAAACAAAAATTGATTAATCCTTTCACTTTCACTGCTAGCACATAGTCTACAAAATAAAAACTAATTTTATTGAACAAAAATTGAAGGATTTTGCATAAAAATGTTAATGAAATATCTTGAAATATTCTAATTCAGAAATCTGAAGGTAAGAAGACGGTTTATATTGTTAAATGGAATGATTTGCTTCAAGTAATCTATAATTGGAATCAAAAAATGACTGCACAATTAGTTCTGCAATGGTATAACTGAATCTTTGAAATACTTGGATAACCTATTTGGAATTGTTCTATAATTGTAAGCTTGAAGGATAATTAAAATAGCAGCAGGTAGTAACAATGAATCCATTGCCTTGTTTAGAAAATACTCATCTATGACGCGCCTTTCAAAATTTTAATTCTGTTAAATCATTGAAATTATTGCCGAATTAAAATTATGAAATACATAATCGGATAAATCGGATAATAAATGTATTACTGACAATACTGTTTAAAAGTAATATTCCATGATTGGTGTGTTTAAATCAATACATAATGCAAAATTAATTTCTATTATTCTTTCTTTCTCTTATCCTTATGCCTCCTTAGGCGTCAGATGGGAGTTCTTCATGTACTCATTTTTCTATTCTTTTCTGTTCCTGGCTAATGCCTTCATCTCTCCTAACGTTTTTCCTTTGTTATTTTCAACTTCTTCAATCTGGTCTATCCATTTCTTCCTGGGTTTTCCTCTTTGTCTTTTTCTTGATATTCCCATTTCCATAAGTTTTCTCGCAATTATATCTTGCTTCATTCTTACTAGGTGGCCAAACCAGTTCAATTGCTTCTTTTTAATATTTGATATTATTGGGTCTTGATTAGTTATGCTTCTGATTTCTTCGTTCCTTACCTTGTCCCATTTCGTTTTACCAGCTATTTTCCTTAAATGTTTAATTTCCATTGCGTTTAGTTTTGTTTCATGCTTTTTCTGCAGTACCCAGTTCCCACTGGCATAAGTTATAGTTGGTACTGTAATTTTGTTGTAGATTTCCAGCTTTGTGTTCATATCAATGTATTTATGGCTTAGTAATGTTCGATTCAAGGAATAATATAATCTTGTTGATTTATTTGCTTTGTTATTCAAGTTCTGCATCTATTTTTCATTCTTATGTTAGGATACTTCCTAGGTAGTTATAGGTTGTTACTCTTTCTAATGTTTTGTGATTACATTTCAATTCCTTGTAATTAGTCCCCTCTCGCTGTTATTCATTTACTATCATTACTTTGGTTTTTTCTGTATTTATTGTCATTTTAATATTTTCTATTTCTCTTGCCAGTAAGTTAATTAGTTTCTTCATTTCATTTTTCGATTTTGATATGATTACAATATCGTCTGCGTATAGTAGATTACTTAATCTGACCGGTTCAATTATTATTCATTTATTTTAATTTGGCAATTTTAAAATTTGGAAAGAAAAGATCTTTTTCTTGCGTTATCCAAATTTGTCTGTGAATATTTTCTAAATTATTTGAAAAAGTTTTATTGTGCGACTTAAAATGGAGACACCGACACCGCCACCGGTTTCATTATCTGATTATGTTAATCGCCGCAACTGGCAATTTAAAACTGTCAAAGTTTCTCCACGAGGTTTTTCCACTATATCTAAACTTTACCACCGTTCGCGGAAATAGGAGGGAGCGGGATAAAATAAAACACCAGAGAGAACCATCAAGATTAAAAATAGAATAGGTTACCCCTTATCAACCATACACGATATTGCAAAGAATAGAAGCTGATTTTACAACAACGTTTCACTAAAAGCAATAATAACATGACCTACCTCGATGATAAGCGGAACAAACTTCAACAATCGCATACATAGCGAAATATAATTTCAAACATCTTATGGGTGTGTGGCGTAAGAGAAAACAAAATATTTTCACTGTTTTCATAAATCTTTTATTTTAATATGATTCGTATAAGTTTCTATGGCGGACAAAATTGAAATTCAATAAAAAATAATGTCACAAACGAGCTACAGAATTCAGCTTTAATAGAAATGTATTTGGCAAGATGTTTGGAAGGTTTTGAGTGTATTTAGTCCTACAAAATATACTTAATGAGAAATAAATTCATGTATCTAGTAAAAAAAGTTTTCTGTCCAAAAAGCGATAGATTTTGTTATAAAAAGGATAAAGGATACAGAAGACAAAGGATTATCATAATGTCGGATAGTCAAGCAGCCATTAAAGCACTGAGCTCTTGTGTAATCAGTTTCAAAATGATGTGGGAATGCCTAGACAAACTCAATAAACTAGACGAGAACAATATAGTTACACTGGAATAGAAGGAAATGAAATAGCAGATGAACTAGCAAACCCTTTTGGGGGCCGGAACCCCTTCGTGATGTTGGAAAAAATAGGCAAAGCAGAGAAAAAGAGAAGATGTGACCATTGGAACGATCTAGTAGGGCTGAATGGGCACCTGAAAAAGCTCAAAATAGTGGAGGAAAAAGAATGCAGCTTTTGTGGCATGGAAGAAGAAACCTCCATCCACATACTCTCCAACTGCACAGTACTTCAGAATCCTAGAGCACAGGAGATTACTGGATAGAAGAGGAACATTTATCTAAGCTGAAGCCTGCAGACATCCTAAAATTACTCCGAGAAATGGCACTAAAGGAGCTACTAGTTTCTGAGACTCTCCTCAGAAACTAAGTAGAAGTAAGGGGGCACAATAGATCTTTTAGGTCTCAGTGATTGTCACCCCAAAATACATACATACATACATGTATCTAGTAAAAGTTTTCTGCCCAAAAAACGATAGATTTTGGTGAAGAAAAAATTCAATATCTGTTAAAGCATATATTTTCGAGCTATGATTTTCTTTTCTTAAATGTACGTCAAATTAAAATTCATTTTTCAGTTTAGGCACTATAGGCAATTCCTATTTGGTTGTATGTTTTTTTCAGATCTTTTAAAATAAACATTTATAGTTTAATTTTGCCTCGCTCTCCCCTGTATTTCGGGTGGAAGTTGGAGAAGGAAAGAAAGTGAGTGTTGTAATTGGTTGGGAGAAAGGGTGGCTGAGACAAAATTATCCAGAGTGAGCCGTGGGGTGATTATATGTGCCTCTGTAATCTCAATTACGACTATTAGCTGATCTGTGGCTGAGCCGAAGAGAGACCTACGTTGCTTGCGGTCTATCTCACGTCTGCCGGCCAGGATAATCATTGTTATTTACTCTTCTCAATTATTGATTATCCTTGGTAATTGTGTTACTTTCCGATGAACACTACACTAACGACAAATTCCAATCGTAAGTCCCGAAACTCGGGACAATATATTATGTTTTTTCTTCGCCGACTTGTAGTTAAGTGCCGTGCACAAATTGCTTTTACGGGATACACTTTTTTTTTATTTTATTTTTATGTCTGGCGTTTTGTTCTTACTCGCCAATTTAATCAGCTTTTTATTAAAAAAGGCGAGCAATTTGGCAAATTCGGACGAAACTAGTATGAGATGTTGCAAAAAGTAGTGAATTAGATATATACCGTATGTTCTAAAAAATACATTCTAGAATATTTATTGTGATTGAAATAATTAGATTTTGAGTCATTTACTCAAATGAGTAATTACAGCAGAGTAAGGGGAAACAATCAAAATTAGCCCCAACACAAACCACCAGCTTTTGAACAAAATCTATTACCACATTTAAAGGTTATATGTGTGGCCCATGACTTATTTACACCCGGTATAGCATGTGATTTGGATTCAATCAGTATTCATCACTATCCATTTTTATGGGTTATTTAATTACATTTAACACACTACTCAGATGAACAGGAGGGAGACTGAAATACCTTTCTGGGGGCCTGAACCCTTTTGCGGAATCAGCCCCAATGTAATATTGTAAGAAATAGGTAAAGCCGAGAAAAATAGAAGATCTGACCATTGGAAAGATCTAGTAGGGCTTATACAATCAAAGACTCTTCTGGGTGACTACAACCTGTTGAGATCAAATGAATGCATAAGTCAAAGTAAAACTGCGCTAAGAGTTTTAACAGGGATCCTAACGGGACATTGTCGCCTGAATGGGCACCTGAAAAAGCTCAAAATAGTGGAGAAAGAAGAATGTAGATTTTGTGGCATGGAAGAAGAAATCTCCATCCACATACTTTCCAGCTGCACAGAACTTGAGTATCCTAGAGCACAGCACCTGGGAGATTACTGGATAAAAGAGGAACATTTACCTAAGTTGAAGCCTGCAGATCCTCAGAAACTAAATAGAAGTAAGGGGACACAATAGATCTTTTAGGTCTCAGTGAATGTCACCCCAAAATACATATATACATACATACATCACTATCCAAATAATTCAGTTAATAAAAAAAGGGTTTAAATCATTTTGACATTATCACAATCTTTACATTTTTCTAAATTGCCATTCGCAACTTAATACCGTGAATTAGAAAAAAAAATCATCTTAATAGTATTTCCTACCTGATAACGGTTTTTTGGACTATTTAACTGAGATTCAATTATTTCTTTAATAATTGATTATTTTCAGCTTCGCTTAAATGTTATTCAGAGCCAGTGTGAAATTATTGCAGCCATACCTATTTTAGAAACGAATTCAGGGAGGAAATTAGATAATTTATAAATATTAAAATCATTTCCTTTGGCTCTCAAGGTCATATTCACCAAAGTAGAGTTGGGCTATTTGGGTATAATAGGCAATAAAATATGTAAACCAATTTCAAAGACGTACATTTCATTCCAAAATAGTGACCTGCGAAGATTTTGTAAAATTATGGTCCAAGTTTTTGAAAACACTAAGTTTCTGTAGTTTTTCCGGAACTTAATGTCGTGAAGGGTTCAGTTTATATGTAGGCATTCGACGGATTTTATTGTTCGTAACATTGCAGATGATCCTCTTTACGTATAAATAGTTTTTTTTAATAAGAGACCAATCAAATGATTGGCTGGATAGCTTATAAAGTGATATTTTGAAACAATGGTTTTGTTAATTATGGATTCCAGTGTTAGTTTTCGATACCGATCATCACTCAGTATAAATACATATAAAGAGATAGATAGGAATGAAGTGAATTAAGCAGAGAGAGATGTATGTACGTATGCGGGGGGCATTAAGGGGCAGGAGAAGGAGGCTCGGCAGCGTGGGAAATTGTATCCGTCGTTCGTTCGTTGCCGTTCTGTGGTCTACGGTAATACGGTATACGCTATTCGCTGTTCGATGGTGTGCGGTGCGCCCCCCGCGGCAGGTCACGACTGCTCGGGAACACGATGCTAGATGCTCTCTTTTAATGCCGTCCTCCACGGACCTTCCAAAGACCAAGACTACTAAATTTCGAAGAGCTGGGCAACACCAGTTACTTTTTACATATGAATAACATTATATTTAATATTTGCGATTCCTAAATTTGAGTTAAAACCCAAAAAATACTTCAAGTTTACTAATTACACGCAAAACTACGATGTAATTGGGGAAATGTTTCCTTTAATTACAAGTGCGAAACATGGCTACGCAAAATTGTGTAAGGTGTGAAGAAAATCAAACACGACCAGAAATATAAAATCTGTCACAAAAAATTCTATACAGCTAATATATTTGTGATATTATAAGTCCATTTAATAACCAGGAGGTCTATTCACGAACAGTGAGAGCTCCTACGAAAGTACACACTTATAAAATGCGCATACGGGCTATATAATAATTTGCAATTTCGAGAGAGCTCGCATCCGCACTTTGTAAAGTGTGTACTCTCGTAGGAGCTCTCACTGTTAGTGAATAGACCCCCTGGAGTAATTTGAAAACCCTCACTCACACCACTAAAAGTTACCAGATTAGTTACTAAAGGGTGTGTTCGAAAAAGTAGTCAACAGCCGTGTTCCAAATCTATTAAATATGCCATGATTGATGAAGAAATCAGCCATGCATAGTCGTAAGTCGACCGTTCGTCTGTCTAGTAGATTATTTAAATGTTTATACCTAGGCATTAAAC
>CAJUYH010001319.1:57628-93993 GCA_910591685.1 Galerucella tenella | reverse complement strand
TCGTCTGTCTAGTAGATTATTTAAATGTTTATACCTAGGCATTAAACAGACGGGTATTCTGTCACATGTACCAAAAACTTTTTCCTGTTTCATATTTGAAATTTCTAATTCAAACTGAAAGATTATACACATTACTCTAATATGGCTGTTTTTTAATAGCAAATAACTGAATTCAATAAAAAGGGAGTCAATAAGTTAATTTTTGAAAATATTCTATAATTTTCACTATACTTTCAGTCTTCAAATATTTTTGAGATACTGTCTTTATGGTAATCTTCCTTTTTTTTGCCTTCAAAAACCAATTTTCTAACAAAACCCATTATTTTCTATAGTTTTAAATCTTCGATAACTGATAACCTCCATAGACTTTTGACGATATCTTTCCAAATTTGTGAAAATACAATGCATATAATAAGCAAAGAGTACATTTAATTCTTCAAAGTATTACACAGTTGAATTTAATTAGTTTCAAAGCTTGCAAAACTTTATCCAATACAGATAACTCATTTTTAAATCACTTATCACAATTTTTCAAAAGTCCTGGTATTCCACTAATATTTTCTGCACTGTATTTTGTTCCTCTAACTCAGTATTCCTTTAATAGTTAATGAACCGTTGACTTTACTACTCCTATAAGGAGAATGTTGAGCATTTAATGCCATGTTAATATAAAACTAATAATATTACAAATTGCTTGATAAATTGTAGATATAAGATGGATGTATTTGATTTTTCATGGTCCTAAATGACCTATAAGTTCGCCATTTACATTGTTTTACCGGAATAAGCGAAGAGGGTACTCTATCCATAATGGGCTCATTTACATTTTTTTTTAAATTTTATTATTGGGAAGAGCACATCATTTTGAGGCTCTGTGCAAAAAATTAGACGTTAGCGAGACTCCTAAGTCGCCTAAAAAAAATTATAAACATTAAACAGCGCTCCTCTCCGAATTTCAGGCGTGACGTCATCCCATATGAATTCTCTCGTTGAGAGCGGATACCGCGCCGATCGGTTCTCGGTTAGATGACTACTTAGCTAGTAACAGTATTTTGCTAGCTTATATGCTTATTATTTATTATACGTTTTAGCAAACTCTAAACAGTGAGGTGCATGAGCATTTGAATCTGATGTAAACATTTGGAACTAATATTACCTGCTTCATCAAAATAAGTTTTGCTTGTTCTTTTCAACATTGGTGATTTAATTTCCACTACACATTCATCATAAATAGTATTTGTAGAAGCTCCTTTAATTGGGCAGTCTGCAGTTAATTTTTATGCAATTTGTTACTGAGCGTTATATATAGCGTTATCTCCGTAACTTTGTCCACCAGACCAGGAATAAAATCAAACATCTGGAATCACCCTGTATATCATTTGAGAGAGCATGTATTTATGAAAATATTGACATTTTTAATCATTCTTGCCGGAAAACAGCCAAAAACGATGTGTCACATAGTATAAAATTATAATTTAATAAACTCGTGTTTTTGATTAAAAAGCTCCATAATCATTAGCAAGTCCACTTCTGGAAGATTTAATGAGTCTGCTTTTTTAAAATTAGGTCCACACATTTTATTTTATTCACACAAAATTTTGCGAGTAATTCAAAATAAATAAATTCTACGCGAGGCACGTTACAGTCAGAAGCTTACTGTTTGTGCACATTAACTTTCATAAGCGGTGACGTCACAGTTATAGTCTTCGCCCCGCTACGATATGCTTGTTTAATTGGTTATATTAGGAGAACGACATATTCTATTGACATGAAATTTTCAGAATCATATTTTTATCCTTAGTACTTTGTTTTACGACGATGATTTAAAAATTTTAGTAAACGAGCCCATTGCAGATATTCAATACAATTGCTTACCGAAGTTTTTAAAGAAACAGTTTCAACGAAACTAAGTGAAAATAATAAAATAACAAGAGCGAGTGCGATGATAAAATTAAGTATATTTATCTGTCAGAGCTATCAAAAATGGAAATTATCTGCAGATGTCAATGCTAAAAAGTGTTGTGTGAAACTGGGCGGAATCTGACAGAATTGCCAACTTATTCAAATTACTTCTCCTGGTTTTTGAGGTATAGTAACAATATTAAAAATGTGTTGGTAACAATATCGAAGTAACAAGTTACATTTTTTTGTTACTTTTGAGATTTAAAGCCCAACTCTAAATGGTACTCGATGGTTTAGATGGTATGACCATCGATGACGACGCTACTCGAACTTCGAACCCACCGGTCGAGGTTGTACTATACCGATCTATATCCCTCTGTCGACAGCTTGTTTAAAAAAAATTCGTAAAAACATCAACAATTTATGGCTGTGAAATAAACGGTACAAACCGTAGCGTTTGATTAAGAATTCAAAAGATGTAACAATACTCTACTTTATTTAATTGTATATTTCGAGAATTTAGTAGTGGCTCTTTATTTTAATAACAATATACAAGAGTATCTGAAAGTTTCTAATTTTATAAATACCTGGCAAATCTCTCTTTGTCTTGGATATTTTCGTCTTCCATTCTCGTAAACTTACTGCCAGTTGGGTCGTCTTCATCTGACCTGTAACAATACACAAGATTCCAATAATTTAGTTATAAAAAATGTAATTGAAAGTTCAACTAAGTTGTTACAATACTGTCTTTCGGTTTGCAATTAAATCATTTTCTTTTTTACATTCAGCGGAATTATAAAGATATTATGATACTTAACCACACTTATTAATTTTTATAGGATATTATTATAGGCTGCATTGAGTTATGTCTATATCTAAAATAGTACGGTTCAATCAAGCGGTAAATTAATAAAAATATAACCACAATAATATAAAGAATAGAAATCTAATATTTTCTTGAAATACAAAATATAACACTGACCGCATCTTTTAATAACAAACTTAATAATAAATATTTACCACCTGACAATCTGTAGACAAAGTATTTCATTGCATCTTAAAAAGAGGAAAAGATGAAATTGACGCCAGATTTGTCGTTTGTTTAAATTTTAATCCATTGAGAAAGAACTTTGGATTTGGGAGCGTTAATAGATGCAGAAAATGATGATGATACGGATGACATATTCTTCATGATGAAGAGAGCTTGGGCAACAATACCTTCTACTTATAATAAAAATAAATAAGTGAAGTGACACGTGTAGTAAATCGTTTATATTCGAGTGTTCCGAGTGCCTAATTGGACTCAATAAAACCTAAAAACATGGAAACACGCACGTTTAGAGGTATCTAAATATGTCCGAGAAGTACTTACCGCGCACGCGTTCTTGTCAAATGCTCCGTTTACTTATTAATGATTGCCCTAAGTGTCTGTTATATCTATATCTATGATATTTCCCGTTTTATATTTTTTATGTGCTACTTATTAATGTTCCTGTTAAACGGTGATTCAGTAATTATACAAAATGTAGCGTGTATGTTTTTATTTCTAAGAAATCTACATTCTTATTATTTTTAATGGCTAATTGAATGTAATTTACAAGTTAAACAATAATAAAACTGATTTCGAGATAGCCAAACACTTAATACAGTGAGTTGAAAAAAGATCGGTTTACACCAAAAAAATTAAAAAGTTGATATAGATATAGAAAATTTCACAGTAAATCCGTTGGTGTCAAAAATTATGAAAGCAATCAGCAGGGCCCAGATAAGAAAAGTGGCGATTGTTTAGGATTGTTTATGTATATGTATTTTTATTAAAGACTATTAGTGCAATTCATAATTTTAATATTTTAATGTGGTTGTTTGCTTCAAAAGTAAGTTATCAATGTAAAATTAAAAAAATTACCTATGATATCTACTTTTTAGGTTAAGACAAAAGTTCATTCTTTTCTTGTTGAAAGTAACTCACTTCCCATCTCCGTTCCAAAACAAACATGTTTGTCCTTTTCAGGAGGATATGAATGAAAACTCAATTCTTTGTTAACATCATTTTTAGCCCAAGAATGGCACAGAGGAACACAATATTAGTGATTGGAGCTCATGATTTGAATGTGCCTAATTAATCTACTAACTTTAGCAATGGACAACTTTAAAATAAATTTCAATTATGAATTGCACTATAATAGTCTAGTTTTTGATGAAAGTCAACAAAAACCATCCTTAAATGTTGGGTCTTATTAAAAACTAGGTGGAATGCAGAGTTGTACATAAATTTGTATAATATATACAATTAACAATACTTATAGAACTACGAATATAATAAAAAAACGAAAAAAAGCCAAAGGCAATGTCTAAACTACAATCAAACAATAGAAATCTTATGTAAAAGATAATTGAGGTTATACTATGTACAAAGAAGTAGTTCAGTTATCGCCGCTAAGGCGCTACGATCTTAATTTGAATCCCCAGAGTCAGTCGTTTTTAGACGAATACAAGCATCTGAATTTTCTGTTCTTGCTTAAAATGAATTTCATTTGTGAAAATATTTGCTCACATATTTATATACAATCATATGGAAAACTTATTAATTTTAGGAAAAAAAATTATTCTTCATAAAAAGATACATGTTCTAAAACCTATAATACAGTCATCAAATATCAAATTTTTCAGTCGTATGCGAGGTTTGCCAAAAAATATGAGTCTTACTCAAGAGTAAAGTACCTTTAAATTTGACAATATCGAAAAATGTTACTAAAAAAAGTTGATAGAATTAAAAAATACGCTGTACATAAACATTTTGGTGGGGATAACAAAAGGCAACTTTTTGGCACTATTCCAAAAGGAAATTTAAAAATTCGAACTTTCGGCTCACCCTATTGTATATATAAGTTGAACCGAATGTAGACAAAATGGCATTACTCTGCATTTGTTCTGGCAGAGACGTAAGAGACGAAATTATCTAGTTTCACTTTCTGTTTATTCTAAAAATATTCGGGTCATCTTCATGTTTTATAATTTATTCTCACATATTATATATTTTTTTTAACTAAGCGGGTTCCTTGAAATTAGTAAATGGATCATTCGGTGACCCGTGGGTCATAGGTTGCCGACCATTCAATTATACCAATACAGTAACATGTACAAAATCCGTTATAGCCAATGTTTTATAAAAAAAACTTTAATATCTGAGATTGAACATTTTTCTATCGAATGCACAAAAAACAGGCCAGTGGTTCATAAAAAAATATCACAAAGATACCAAAACCGAGGGGTGAACCACTCTGCGAAATACTGTCACAAATTTGCGAAGTCACGGGAAATCGCGCGAAACACGGGAAATCACGCGAAATTACGGGAAATCTTGCGCAATCCCGTGAAATCTTGCGCAATCATGCACAATAATTAGCAAAATAGTGAAATTTTCCGGTACTAAAGTCGCGCGAAACACGGGAAATCTTGCGAAATCACGCGAAATCTTGCGAAATCACGCGAAATCATGCGCAATCACGCGAAATCATGCGCAATCACGCGAAATCATGCGCAATTTCGCGAAATTACACTATTGCGAAATACTGTCACATTTTTGGCATAGTGGTTCCCCTCTGGGTGAACCACCCTGCGAAATACTGTCACAAATTTGCGAAATCACGGGAAATCACGCGAAGTCACGGGAAATCGCGCGAAACACGGGAAATTACGCGAAGTTACGGGAAATCACGCGAAATCATGGAAAATCTTGCGCAATCCCGTGAAATCATGCGAATTCTTGCGCAATCATGCACAATAATTAGCAAAATAGTGAAATTTTCCGGTACCTACTTAAGTCACGCGAAACACGGGAAATCACGCGAAATCATGCGCAATCACGCGAAATCTTGCGAAATTACACTATTTGCGAAATACTGTCACATTTTTGGCATAGTGGTTCACCCCTCGACCAAAACTGGTAATGAATAGTTTGTTTAATTTCAACTCAAACATTATTTTAGAACAATATTTCTTCCATTTATTATTATTATTTCAATTTTTTATGTTTTGGACTGATTTGACAAAATTAATTCAATATCGCTCAGTGTTTGGTCTAAAAAGTTACGACATATTAAAGGATAGACGTGGGCGTGAGAACTGGATCAAAATCTACGAATATAGGACTAGTTTCTTTAGTTATTGGTGTTCTTATGGCAATCCGTACATACCGCACTTTCTACTCAAATATGTGGGTTAGAAAATTTATAGTTCGGTAGATTGTTCGGACCGCATTTATTTAGAAGTAACAATGGACACATTACAATACCCCATGTGGCGAATGAAATATTTTAACCATAACGTCGCCAGTGCAGAAGCGCATCTTCAATATTTTTGTAACAATTTACATGCATCGTATGTTTCAATGTTCTGTTGGTTATCTTCAGTCGATACGAGGGGTATATCAAAAGTGCAGCATTAAAAAGTTGTTCAATTGGGATAAATCTATGGACAATTCAACTTAAAATGTATTGAAAGTTATTAAATTTACTACACAATAAGCTTTCAATTTTTATTTAAACTAAATAATCACATTTATATTTAGACAAGCAATGAAATATTTTTATTCATTACGCAGATAACCCAAATTATGTTTTAATATTCATTTAAATATTACTAATTACTGGGTCGATAAAAACAAATAAACATATTTTTACACGGGCACATTAATGATACAATTTTTATATAGAATAGTAGAGATTACGGACTTTTATAAGACTTATCACATAACTAAGCATATTTGTTTTTGTTAATTTGTTGGGAAATCAAACTACAATCTTTTCAAGTGTTCCAGTATCAAGAATAATTAGGTTTTTATAAAATTCTGGTACCTACCTGACACTATGAAAAAGTTCGACAACTAGACAATCAATAATATTTTGAAGTTACTTCCCAATTAACAATTTTAGTTCTAAGTCATAGTCATAAATTGGTTCTAGAACCTTTTTTTGGGAAATGCTTTTTAGTAAATAACTTCCTCTAACTGGCTACACAACCTCCTGATGACAAAAAGGGCCCACTCCGCAAAACCTCCTACTCACCTTGAGGTTGTGAACTTTTTAGAACTCAAATGTTAAATTTTACAGCTAATTAGAACCCAAAAATAACTTTTATAGAACCTAAATATCTTTAATATGACTTAAATAGAACATACTACAGTGGCTGTGTAATTCTTAACTTAGTCACAAAAAGGTATTACTTAACTCCCAAGTAAAGCCAATATCTGTCTTTTTGTTTTATCCAATATATACTATTGGGTTTGATTTTGGCAAGGAAAATGTTCATTTTCAGGACACTTTTAGTTAATATGAAGTCTTTCGCAACAAACTTCACAATGTTTAAGTTAATACGGCTTCCATATTTATTATAAAATAATATATACAGAATATCGCGTGAAGCAGTACCTGAAGAGTTCAATTTGTTGTCAATTTTTTTAAGGTTCATTCACAGTAGATCGATCATAGTTATCCTTGGTAAAATGTGAAATAAAATATTTTATTGTATGACGTTCTATCAATATTATAGTCTATTGTACTAGGAAGGCTATCCAGTGAAGTGCATGCTCCAGGGACGGATTTATTGGGATAGTGCTTTTTTGCTTATGTAGGAAATGTTGTTAATAAAACCAGTTTGGTGTTACTTTTTTCGTGATTATTTTTGTTTTATGATTTACAACAATTCCAATGATAAATCATAAAAAAAACCTGGATAAAAACATATGATACTATCCTAATAACGGAGATAATTGATTATTGGAAATTTCTCTTTCTAACATTGGTAACCAAATTTGATTACAATCGGCTGAAATAAGCTACACATTCATCCGTATTTCGTCTTTTATTATTGGACTCCTTCAATATTATATGCGTCTAATCCTCTCTTTCCAATCATGTTTGCAAATACCTGACTTAAAGAACTTCCTATATTTGGCATTAGAAGATGTGTGTTGGGTTGCAGGAATGTAATTTTGAGCGTATGCTGCACCACTGGTTTTGTCATGATTTTACTGCTGAGAAAATAAAGGCAAAAGTTTTTTTTTCAATTCACCATGGTCTTGGGTACGGATTTGGCTACTGAGCCAATCTGTATTAAATAAGGAGTGCTGTTACTTAAATTGTAATAATATTTTATACAATGGATAATTTATATTATTACATAATATCAAGCCAAATAAATGTACACTGACATTATAAAAAATGATTTTTGATTTGCGTCGTTATTATACTTTCATAAAAATAATAGGTCATATCCGTAAATGAATTTGATCAATTCAACAGAATTAAAATACGTGATCTATTATTTTGTTGTCAACTAGTTGGTTCATATTAGCGCCACAAATAGGTGCTATCGCTTTTAATAATCTGCATGTTTTTAAAGAATTTAATATGGTCACGTAACAATTGCAGACGAAAACATCTTATAGCACACCTGATTTTTATATAAAAATACAATTTCAGATATTCGAAAGATATTTCAGGAATGTAATTAACATTTTTTCAATTATATACTTAGTTATTTAACGAAATTATCTTAAAATTTCAATGGCAAGTGTTGAATATATACTGCAAGCTTTACCTACGATCATAGTTTCTGTAGTATTACAAGAGAGTGGGAATAAATTGAGAATAATTTGACAGATTTTAGAAAACTTGTTGCCAGGAAATAGATACGAGAGCCCGAAGGGCTCTAGTGGCTATTGCGAAATGGCAAGTTTGAGAAAAGGTCTGAAGATTTATTATTTAATCTATCAAACTATCGTGTGGTTTTCGATAGATTATTTTTTGAGGTTACAATCAAAATCACTTTCATGATTTAATATTTTTATTCCAACAAATTTATACCACTCGACTTAATAATAAACTTAATTCATTTTTTCCACTACTAGCTGTGAAGTTGACAATTATTGCTTCTTCTAGCCAACTGAGAAGTTCAATTTCTCTATTAGTGGTTAATAATTTTTTCTATCATAAACTTAGGTCAATAATGGACAAATTCAAATATTTTGAGAATTCAGGGATAGTAGCTCAACAAAAACTTGTGCAACATAATTTTGTATACCCAGAACCGGCATAGGTGAGTTGTGCACAATGGTTAAAATTTTACCTTATAAGGGGACACACCTTATGAAATAAGGTAGTAACCGTCAAGAGATTATCGGCATTCCCGAAATACGTAATTTTGACGATAATGCAAAGGTGTGCTTATGGTAATAAAATGAGGAAAAAACGAAAACACCGTGATTAGGATATTTGTTGTAATAGAATTTCGGGACAATAACAAGCCAATAAATGTTCTCTTATCGGGACTGCCCTTGCCTTAATAGTTTACCCTGGTGGGGTTAGGTTAGATTAGGTGTCTTATTATTCCTAAAATAAATGTACAAATACCTTAACCATTTATTTTATGGACGCACGCGAATTCCCGTCAGTATAACCACTCTACCTGTGTCATAATTAGGGTACGTTAAGCTGGCACTCGCGTTCCCGTCAGGGTGAAAACTGACCTGTTTAAAAGGTGTTTATAGTAAGTAAGAACACCAAAACTAGGAGCCGAATTGCGCACAACAAGATAAACACAAAATTAAGGAGATAAAGGGGAATCTATCGGCAGCGATTTGACAAAAAATCGAAGTATTTTTGGCAAATAATTTTGAGGTAATGGATGTATTGAAAATTAAGAAAAAAATATATCATGTAGATTAATGTTGAACTTGAGTTCTCATCGAATAAAAACTTTGAAATGCTAACCAAATTTTGTTGAAAAAAATACGAATCATGAGGTAATTACACATATTAAGCAAAGTTTGAGCCCTTGTAAAGAATTAAATATGGATTAAATGGAAAAACTAATAATTGATAAGAAGTCTAATTTGAAGCTTTATGAATACTATATAAAAATCTCAGAAACCTCAAATTACTTATGACCGTACAATTCCTTATTGAAATTCGGTTGCTACCACTAAAATATCGGATCATCATTCTATGACTGACATTGTCTCTCTGCTTCGGTAGTCGCGTGCCGTTCCATTGTTGATACAACGCTCGCGGATCTCCCAGTTCAGTACTGACGAAGCTTATAGAGTAGTACGTGAACCAAAATCCGCTTGGACCGCTTGGCTACCTACATGTTGCGGAGCTTTCAGATTTCTAATAAAATTTTCGTTATGTGAACTTAAACGTGAGGACGTAGGGAAACAAAAAAATATAGAAAGCATAATTGTGCAAGGTCGAATTTGGTAGATGCCCCTTAACGAAATATAAAATAAATTAAATGGTAAAGGTATTTGTACATTTATTTCAGGAATAATAAGAAACCTAACCTAACCCCGCCAGGGTAAACCGAGGGGTAAACTATTGGCCGTCCCGATAACAGAACAGATTAAATAAACTGGACGGCAATTCGAATGCGGGATTGAGATACCTGCAAATGTCGAACGGGAACTCAAGTGTATTATATTGGTCATTAAGGAACCAGACGGGTGTTCGCGTGCACCGTTATTTTATTTTTCCTTAATCTCCTTAATTTTTTGTTTATCTTGTTGCGCGCAATTCGGCTCCTAATTTTGGTGTTCTGGTAGTTCTGGTCGTCAGGTAGAAAATGACCGCTGCGCGCAACTCATCCCTGCCCCCCAGAACATATTTGCTGCTTGAAATTACCCATCAAAATAAAATTATTTGAATAAAAATGCCATTCGTTTAAAATTCGCGCTCAACTAAAAATGACTGATGACATAACGAGTACGTTCATAATATGTATATCGAAAACTGAGAGTGTAATTGTCAATCAGACGACGGAGTAAACGCTTCTCGTGGTGCGTTTGTGAATTATTTCCAATTTTTGTCTTAAATTTGGCTAGTAGTGGAAAAAATTGTATATACACCATGATGCTGAAGACATTTATAAACTTCGCACCTTATTCCGCTCGGGGCAAAGCCCCTCGCGAAATAATCTTGGTGCTCGGTCAATAATAATAGTCATCACCACCTATACTATTCATGACATACTTTGTCATGTATATTGAATAATTATCACTATGATAATGTTTTGATTGGTTAGAACGTATATGAATTACTGAAATTGGACATTTCTATTGGTTTCGAGAAATTGGACATTTCTATTGGTTAATATGGTTAAAATAACGAAAATTCGTTAAATGGGTTTTTCGTAAGGGAGAAATTGATGAAATCAAAATATTTCCTTCTAGAAATAGTGTAATTAAATTTTCTAAAAACGTCAAATCGATTTCAGTGTTTTTAGAAATGAATGCAGATTTTGCTAGAAATTTAAATAAATTTACGTTGTTTTTCCTGTCTAATAGAAGAAATTTTCGATATACTAAAAGGCACTATCCCTAACAGTCAGTTATACAACCAAATTGAATACACACTGCCGTGTAATTACTCAATAAAATTAATGAATAGAACGTTTTAAGCCAACTGTAATAAAACGGTACCAAACAACTCGTATTATATCAATATCATATCAGAAACGTAATGAGACTGAGAAGAATACATTGTTCTCATTAATACAAATTGCCTAATTGCTTCATTATTTGAACTCGTGTTTAATTTAATTAACCGTTTGGCTGCTGACCCATTTTATTGAAAATTCGTGGTAAATAATTTGCTGGATAATGTTGCAACAATATATCCAACGATAAGAACAAATCTCTTCGACCGGCCTATTAGATTTATAAAATTAACACGCTTTAAATATATTAACAAGTTCTTTGTTTTTTTCGTTCGTTCGCTACAACCGCCTAAGGTCTTCTTGCAAACAAAAGATGCGAATTAAATGTCAGTTACGTCATTCAAGTTCAACTTTTGCATTAAGATTTTGTTTCGCTATACTTTTTACATGATAATGATTCGTTTTACCAGCGAGCTTTTTACGGTATAGCCAAGTTCACCAACTTCCCCAAAGATTAAAAAACAAAAAGAGAACATTTGGGATCAAAATAAATCAACAAAACGGAAATAACAGGTTGAAAATTACAATTGCAGAAGTACTTAGCACTTGACATGGAAGCAACACCTACAGAAAATAATCCAAGACAGTACAATAGGCCTCAACCTGATGTGTAAATGGATGTGCGGGAAAAACTAAGGGCTACAAGTGCTACAACAAAAAATTATCATATCAGGGTCATCAGATCCATGGTAGCATATGGTTCGGTGATATGGTGGTCAAAATGTATGTATGTACGAGGCTTGTTCAACTGAAACCCATCTTTGGTCAGGTTAGCCTTTCAAACAATTGTAATCATTCAACTGACGTTTTCCAACATTAGTAGTGTATGCAAACGTTACACTGATCTGTTTATTTCGTTTATATTTGACAGCGATTTTAAGTATTGTGACTTTGAAATGGCGTTTGTTGTTAACAATCCGTCCAAATGTGATAAGCGTGCGGTCATTCAATTTTTGTATGCTGAAGGTGTGAAAGAAAATCTGCAACGAAAGAAATGGAGGATATTAGAGCATCCACCCTATAGTCCCGATTTATCGCCTTGCGATTTTCACATCTTTGGGCCACTAAAAAAGGCGTTAAAAGGTAACCGTTTTCAGTCGGACGCAGAAGTACAAAACGCTGTGAAAGAATTCTTCTAGCAGCAGCCACAAGAATTCTATAAGCAGGGTATACATCGGTTGGTGAAACAGTGGGATATGTGCCTCAATTGTAGTGGTAGTTATTTGTAACTGTCCTTGTCAATAAATTTTTCCTGGACCAAAGATGGGTTTCAATTGAACAAGCTGTGTATGTATGTATTTTGGGGTGACATTCACTGAGACCTAAAAGATTTATTGTGCCCCCTTACTTCTACTTAGTTCCTGAGGCGGAGAGTCTCAGAAACTAGTAGTTCCTTTAGTCCTATTTCCCAGAGGAATTTTAGGATGTCTGCAGGCTTCAACTTAGGTAAATGTTCCTCTTCCATCCAGTAATCTCCCAGGTGTTGTGCTCTATGATTCTGAAGTGCTGTGCAGTTGGAAAGTATGTGGATGGAGGTTTCTTCTTCCATGCTACAAAAGCTGCATTCTTTTTTCTCCACTATTTTGAGCTTTTTCAGGTGCCCATTCAGGTGACAATGTCCCGTTAGGATCCCTGTTAAAACTCTTAGCGCAGTTTTACTTTGACTTATGCATTCATTTGATCTCAACAGGTTGTAGTCATCCAGGAGAGTCTTTGATTGTATAAGCCCTACTAGATCTTTCCAATGGTCAGATCTTCTCTTTTTCTCGGCTTTACCTATTTCTTCCAATTTTACATTGGGGCTGATTCCGCAAATGGGTTCAGGCCCCCAGAAAGTTATTTCTGTCCCCCTCTTTGCTAGTTCATCTGCTATTTCATTTCCTTCTATTCCAGTGTGTCCTGGAATCCATAGTAAGGTTATTGTTCTCGCCTAGTTCATTGAGTTTGTCTAGGCATTCCTACACCATTTTGGAACTGATTACACAAGAGCTCAGTGCTTTAATGGCTGCTTGACTATCCGACATTATGATAATCCTTTGTCTTCTGTATCCTTTATCAATATTGAACTGGGCGCACTTTCTTATGGCGTGGATTTCCACTTGAAAGATACTTGGGGTTTTTCCCAAGCTTTCAGAGTTTGGTTCCTGGCCCGAACACTCCTATCCCAGTTTCTTCTATTGCTTTTTAGGCGTCTGTGTACCATCGAATGGCATTCTTTTCAAGTCTGGTAATGGTATTTGGATCCCATTCCTTCATGTTGCTTAATTCCGTAACGAATTTCTTTGAAAAGTTATACTTTTTCATCATACCGTCTTGTGGCAGGTCCCAGGTTGTCTGATTTCTAAGAAGTGAGGAGGTGGTTTTTTTTTAATGATTCCCCGAGTGATTCCCTCTCACTTAGTCTGTATCTTGTTCTTTCTGCAACGCTTTCCACCACCACTATATGTAGAGGGGTGAGGTTGAGAATGGTGGTCAAAAATTCAGCGGGATGAGGCGATCCAAAAGCATGCTTGCCTGGCAGCCACTGAAGTTATAAGGACAGAAGAATGGAGGAATAGATCTTTTAGGTCTCGGTGAATGTTTACCTAAAAAGATACATTACAATATACAAATATCTGTATACTGTCAATTCTTGTAGGTAAAAAATCACAAGTAACCGTTTTATACTATTGTGGTGGCTGCTAATTGAAAAACTCACAATTTTACAGACAAGAGTTGTCACAAAATTTTGTGTAGATATTTTCAAAAAGGATAAATGAAAAAAAATGTTTGGACGACTGGTCTATACGCGGTAAGCAACGATGTTGCTGAAATCAATTAGAAATCTCACATAAGTCAGCTTTGATAAAATTGCATTATCATATAACACCGAACAACTTTCCTAACATGACTCAAGAGCCAAGGACACGGTTAAAAGGTAATTTCAATCAAGGGAAAGGATCTTGCACGGAACCAGTTCGGTTCCCAGGTCATGGTTCACAGAACCGATAAAACGTCCTTAGAAATTTAGAGAACAAAGAAATATTTTATATAAAAGATACACATTTCAAATGCATTATGTATTTTCGAAAAAAAAAAAATTGAATTTGTCCTGTGATATGCGATTGTCTATGTAAATTATTTATACTTACATAAACAACATCGATACTGTGTTATTAAACAACAATAATTCATTATATTATTGTATAATAATATACAAATTAAACAATTATATCTGTACATTTAAAACAAATAATGATTCGACCTCTAACACTGTACTGGGTTGAAAAGGTAATAAAAATCGTTGCTTGTTTTAAAACTAAATCAATTTTTTTTATTTTATCTTAACGTGCCTCCACAGCGCTGGTCATTGGCACAGAAAAGAATAGTTACAAATATTTACAAGTTGAATAACAATTATTACTATTTCAAAATCTTGATCTCAGTGGGGCAGGCCTTAGGTCAACTTGTTGATATGTTGCGGAAAATTGTTTACACTGAGTCAGTATGCGATTAAATTAGGTTTATTGTTGTTTAAACCATAGAAAACTGTATAAAATAGACAACAATTTTACGTTCCATTGTAAATCGATATGGCACATCCATTTTAGGAGCATTATTTACAGGACCATGGGGGTATGTTTGCACTCTATAGGCCGATTAACGGTTTACTAATGAGACCTTTATCGGACCATCATAGCACGTAACACAGATTTAGAACTGCAACACGGTAACTCCACGGTAAATAGCAAATGCCGTGAGCTTTTTGAGAGTCACACTCACAATCTCTCACGAAACAACGCATTCAATAAATTGTTGTTTGAATGATAAAATAGATTTATTCGGAATTTAGGAAAGGATCATGGATACGAGAAAAAAATTTAATTAATATTAATTTTAAAAAAATATTTGGGGTATGTTTTTTTAAATATACAGTAATGGTCCAAAGTGAAATGGAAGATTCTTGGCATAAAAATATTACGATCTGATTCAACTTGCTTTAATAAAATATTGGTAATAAAAAAGATACAGGGTGGCGAAGTTGAAATGTCGAAAATGTTTTTTCTCAGTAAATTGGAAGATTGTGGATATAAAAACGTAAAAATTTGAAGATAGGGGTTTTAGGGTCTGGCAAATCATAATATGTTATACGTTTCGATGTATTTTCTAGAGAGCGCCACAAAAGCCATGTTGTTGGTGTAACTGTGCGAATAACTTTATTATCGTTACCGGTATCCCTCTATTAATTGAAAAATAATAAAAATACATCATTTTTGCAAAAAAAAGGTATGCCTATGATTAGTCTCAAAAAATACTAGTTTTCGAGATATTCGCATTTTAAAAACCCCCACATAATTTTTATTTTATTTATTAGTACAAAAATAATAACGTTAGTAGGTGCTGACGCTGATGTCAGCAAAATTATTATCAGCTAAAAACATTTTTGATACCTATTTCTACTTTGCCACCCTGTATCTTTTTTATTATGAATATTTTATTAAAGCAAGTTGAATCAAATCGTAATATTTTTAGTTCAAGAATCTTCCATTTCACTTTGGGCCATTACTTACGGACCACCCTGTATACCTGTGTGGGCTTTCCCGTAAAATCAACTATTTTGGCAATAAAGGCAAAAAATAAACCTAGTGCGCCCCTCTAAGATTAATGTTATTTAAAAAAATTTTTTCGGCACCCAAAAAAGAACCTACTTTCAGAAATAGACAAAAATTTGAACAAATTTAACAATAATTATTTTAGACCAGTGGAGCAGAAACTATTATTTTGACTTTAACGTATTTAATAATTTAGTTCTTGATATTAATCATTATTTTTGGACTTATGTTTAAAAATCGTCGATTATACGAATAACACGTGCAGGAAGAGAACAATTCAAAAAGGACAAATTAATGGTTGGGGTTCTTTTATAAAACATGAGATAATATCTTACATTCACCCTTATATAAAAATAAAAGAGAAATCTACCATCTGTATGTTGATAAGAACCAAAAAACTGGTATATTATTCTATATTTCTTTTACCTGCAGATACTGTTCCGGATTATAAATATAAAATTTAAATTTAGTTTTAAAACAAAAAAGGATTTTTCAAGTCTCAAATATTTTGCTGTTGATATTTGAACTTGTACATTTGAGAAAATTTAAGACCGATAATGTTGTTGACTGGAAAGTTTGTACCGCAATAAATAGAGTCGCTCCAGACTGGTTTAATAGTGTATTATTCAACAAGCATATAATGATCGCTATTATTCACGAAGGTGCCATTATGTCGCAAGGCGCAGGCGAGTGACATAAACACCTAAGTGAATATTAGCCATGATTAGCGAGTATAATACTACAGTGTGGACCAGCCAAATGGAATATATTTGATAACGAATAAAAGAGGGAAGGTTGAAAAAAGCGATTGGACACGTCGAAATTTTCCGCCTGTATCCCAAAGTACAATTAGGAAAATAGAAGAGCTGTTTCGCGAGCTTGGTCATGTAAGGCAGATAAAAAAGTAGCTGCCAATGCAGGATATTATGATTGAGTTTCAAGACAAACTACATAATTCTGGTCAAAAAGCAACTCCACTGTTCAACATTAGTATTATAGAGTATTAAAGGGAAGTAAAATGCATCCCTATAAAATTATGCTAACTCGGGAGCTCATGAAAAGACGATGTTTATAGGAGAACGAATTTTTGTGAACAAATGATGGCAATGTTAGATAACAATGTGATCCAATTAGAAGAAATTTTGTTTTCTGATGAGAGCACATTTACACTTCATGGTCACGTTAATCGTCAATTTTTCTAAGGATAATTCTCACTGGATGAGAAAAGAACATACGCAATATCCTGAAAACGTTAATGTTTGGACAGGAATTGTTAGAGATCAAACGGAAGGAACGGAGGTAATTATTTAGAGCTGCTTCAAAATAATGTCGTGCCAACTTTGACAAACTTTCATCCTGATCCAGCAAACCCACAAGTTCTTGCTAATAGAATATGGTTTCAGCAAGATGGAGCACCGCCCCATTACCAAATCAATGTCCGGCAGTACCAGAACCAAATTTTTCAAATCGGTGGAACGATCTCCTGACATTTATACATGAATATCCTTCAATATAGGTCCTGTGACTTGTTCATTATCCACACTGGTGAATAATGTAAGTCATTATACTTGAAGAAGCGCACGTAAAATGTAAACAATTATCATTTAGTCATAGACAATAGTATACTATACACCAAGGTGGTGAAGACTATTAATATTGACCGAACACCAAGGTGCGAGGTTTATAAATTCAAGAAAACATTTTTGTATTCTGTGTAAAAAGGTTTATAAATGTCTTCAATATCATGGTGTATATACAATTTTTTCCACTACTAGCCTAATTTAAGACAAAAATTAAAAAAAATTCACAAACGCACCACGAGAAGCGTTTACTCCGTCGTCTGACTGACAAGTACACTGTCAGTTTTCGATATATTATGAACGTTCTCGTTATGTCATCAGTCATTTTTGGTTGAGCGCGAATTTTAAACTAATGGCATATTCAAATAGTTTTATCTTGATAGGTTATTTCAAGCAGCAAATATGTTAAAGACAATCTCATGGGTATACAAAATTATGTTGCACAAGTTTTTGTTGAAATACTATCCCTGAATTCTCGAAATATTTGAATTTGTCCATTATTCACCTAGGTTAATAATAGAAAATTATTAACCACTAATAGAGAAATTCAATTTCTCAGTTGACCAGAAGAAACAATAATTGTCAAGTTCTAGCTAGTAGTGGAAAAAATGAATTTTGACACTGTTAACCAGAGTTAACCAACCAGACCACTGATTTAACTGATTGCTGGTTTTTTTAGCTGTACGGGATGTCATTTGTCTAAAAAAAAAGGATGGACGGAACGTGACTTCCATACACACATATTGTTAAATATTTTGAAGTTTGTTTATATTAAATTGACCCTGTTACCAATATGTTTCTAAATATTATGGAGTTTGTTGATATTTAATCTGCTTTGTTTTTATTTCTAAGAATTTATTGGACGATATAACCTTATCTATTATACCTACAATTTTAAAAAGATAAAAAAATTACAAAGGATGTAATTAAAAATTAAAATAGTTGAAAAAAGTTTCTTCGTGGAGTTTCTTTACAGACAGACATTAAATATTAATAATTAAAGAAATTTATTGTTTTTGAAAATGATAATATCAGTGCAGATAATTGAATTTTTTTGATTTAGTGATACCTTGCAATCAATAGACGAACTACAATTACTAGCTTTAAATTAGCCTCCAAAGAAATGGCATTGTTCTAGAAATGAATTATCGATAGCATTTGGGAATTTGATTCGAATTCATAAACGTTCCGTTATCATGATTAATTTACATACAAATTTTAATTCTCAGGATATCAGCGAAATAAATTACCAATTCCGGAACAAAAATTGATAAGGGAAAACAATTACGATTGATATAAAACCTGTCCAAATAAAATAGATACTTTTTAAATTGAAATAAATTATACAGGGTGGTCCTTAAGTAATTGTACATAGAAGTACAGTACAATCTTCACTTAAAAATATTGCGATTTAAACCGACTAGCTTTAATAAAATGTTGATATTAAGAGAGATACAGGGTGTTGGGCATGAAATTTTAATTTTCGTTTTTTACAATAACTTTAACGCTTTTGGACGTATATGCACAAAAATTTGAGGTTAGAGGAGAAATTATAATTTTGTACCAATTTCGATGTATTTTGTAGAGGTCGCCACATAGGCCACGTATGCGGCATAAATGTACGCAAAACTTTTTTGCCTTCTCCATTAGCGCTACTTTTGTAAAAAATAATCAAAGCCACATCATTAAAACAAAAAAAAGGTATATCTGTTAGTATCCTCAAATCTTGAAGGTTTTGGAGATAATCACATTTTAGTGATTAACTACATGATTATTATTTAATGAAATTACGTTTGAAAAATGTAGTGTATACGATAATTATTTTTTTTAGTATTAAAATGAACAGTATCAGGGTATAGTAAAAGTTAACATGAAAAATATATATGGTACTTCCAATATTTAAAAATAATAATTATCGTACACACAACTATACATTATACATTTTTCGAACGTAATTTTATTTAATAATAATCATGTTGTTTACCACTAAAATGTGATTATCTCTAAAACCGAGATTTGGGGATACTAACAGATATACCTTTTTTTGTTGTAATGTGGCTTCAATTCTTTTTTACAAAAGTAGCGCTAATGTAAAAGGCAAAAAAGTTTTGGGTACATTTATGCCGCATACGTGGCCTCTACAAAATACATCGAAATAGGTAGAAACTTATGATCTCATATCCAAGAACCCCTAACCTCAAATTTTTGTGCATATACGTCAACAGTTAAAGTTATTGTAAAAAACGGAAATTAAAGTTTCATGTTCTGTATCTCTCTTAATATCAACATTTTAGTTGATTTAAATCGCAATATTTTGAAGTGAAGATTGTACTGTACTTATATGCACAATTACTTAAGGACCACCTTGTATGTTAATGAAATTGATTGTTAAGAAGTTTTTTATTGAAAACAGATGAACTGAATTTATCAGTCTGCATACCTACACTAAAAATTATGAGCTGCTAAAGATTCAACAAGAAAAAGTTGTGAAATAACGAGTGTGCCGAGAGGGAGAGAAAGAATGTTTATTTATTTGAAACGGAAAAACGCTCTTATTTCCCCTATAATAAATCTCGGTGGAGAGAATGATGCTCACCGAACTTCCTGTTTGATATTTAAACTGTGTAATTCAATTATAAGGCCCTACATTAATGAGACTCCCTGACAGAAACACTCCACTCGTTGTTGGGATGAAAAAAGTAATACTAGATTAAAAATATTTATTTTATCTTTTTCTCGTAAGTCTGTCCGGGTGGAACTTCGTACTGAGTTCCAATTATTTTCCGATGGGTAAGAGACTTAAAATGTTCAACATAATTCAGAATTGGATGACAATAAAAGAAAATGTAGAAATAATTAAAAAATTGATAAAGCGTCATTTTATTAGTTTTGATTTACATCATTATCGTCTTTATATGTTTGGTTGATAAAAATATTTTTTCCACTAATAGCTGTGAAGTTGACAATTATTGCTTCTTCTAGCTAACTGAGAAGTTGAATTTCTCTATTAGTGGTTAATAATTTTCTATTATTAACCTATACCTTGTTTTTAAACTAAGAGGAGCGATTTGAATTTAAGTTGGCATTTCTGCAGCCTAGTGATTGGTTAAATTACCGCCCGTTTCACGCAGGTTTTTTGATACAACTGACAACGATATTTGTCAGTTTTGTGTTTATATGAGAATATAACTTCAATATTTATTAGGTACATCTTTTTCACGTTAGTTGTTTTATTTTCAGTTAAGTATTATATTCCCACCAAGCAAGTGCTATTTTCATTATTTATTCAGTTTGATAAACAAAATCTATGCTTGTTTTTTCTAATTATTGTAAATATTTCTACATTAAGTTTTACCGAGGGGTGATTTCGCGTGATTTCCCGAAATTTCGCGTGATTTCCCGTGTTTCGCGCGATTTCCCGTGATTTCGCAAATTTGTGACAGTATTTCGCAGCGTGGTTCACCCAGGGGTGAACCACTATGCCAAAAATGTGACAGTATTTCGCAAATAGTGTAATTTCGCAAGATTTCGGATTGCGCATGATTTCGCGTGATTGCGCATGATTTCCCATGTTTCGCGCGACTTTAGTACCGGAAAATTTCGCTATTTTGCTAATTATTGTGCATGATTGCGCAAGATTTCGCATTTCACGGGATTGCGCAAGATTTCCCATGATTTCGCTTGATTTCGCGTGATTTCCCGTGATTTCGCAAATTTGTGACAGTATTTCGCAGGGTGATTCACCCCTCGAGTTTTACTTACATCACAGTACATTATTATGGTATTTTTCGATATCAAAACTTCTGTTGACTTCTAGTTCGTGCTCAAATGTGAATAGAGAATAATTTAAACATACAGTACCTTTTTTGTACATATCGATATGTATTTGCCAAAGTAACGTATGTCGCCAAAAAAGATTTTGCAGAAAAAACGTGTTTTTAAAAAAATTGTGGACATACGTTTTAAAAATAGTTAAAAATTAGAGTTTAAAGTAATTCTAGGCTTACTACACTTTGGCAGTACCTTCTTAACAATAAGAACTTTACGTTAATGAACAAACATGATTTTCACCAAAAATGTCACTTACGTTACTTTGGCAAAAATGCATCGATATTTATATCATCCAATTTTACATGAATTACTTATGATAACCTTTCATTTTGTTCACAATAATGGGACATTTGGTTACAACTTTCGTTATGACCTGTGGCCAATGATGATTCAAATCCTAGACTTGCATTGATCCCTCATTGGACACGACACCTGCGAGCAATATAATCACATAATTGTCGATTAGTTCGAAAAGTCTGAACACGACCCTTTCGGAACACCATCTTAATCTAGCTTTTAGTGGTGTAAGTGAGGTTTCTTAAAATGCTCCTCCTAGTTTAAAAACAAGGTATAGGTCAATACTGGACAAATTCAAATATTTTGAGAATTCAGGGATAGTAGTTCAACAAAAACGTGTGCAACATAATTTTGTATACCCAGGAGATTGTCTTTAACATATTTGCTGCTTGAAATTACCTATCAAGATAAAAATATTTGAATAAAAGTGCCATTAGTTTAATTCGCGCTCAACCAAAAATGATGACATAACGAGTACGTTCATAATACATATATCGAAAACTGACAGTGTACTGGTCAGTCAGACGACGGAGTAAACGCTTCTCGTGGTGCGTTTGTGAATATTTTTTTATTTTTGGCTTAAATTAGGCTAGTAGTGTAAAAAATTGTATATACACCATGATATTGAAGACATTTATAAACCTCGCACTTTATTCCGCTCGGGACAAAGCCCCTCGCGAAATAATCTTGGTGCTCGGTCAATAATAATAGTCTTCACCACCTTGGTGAATAATATACTAATGTCTTCGTAGCCGAGTGGTTTAGAGGTTTCATCCCACATAATTCTGAAGGCATTACTTTTATATAAAAAAAATTAAAAAACGCGTCAAAAATAATATATAAGTTGACACAAATGGAGGTTAGAAGAGAAGGAAGTAAGCAAGGCGTTGTGATCGCTAGATATTCTCTATAAAAGGTGGGAATTTTTACGGTCAATTAAAATGATTTACCTACATTTAAGAAACTTTTATGAAGTTTATTATTTCATTGTATTATAATTGAAAATTTATTAAGATGTCAATCCTCCATGCCATAAACAATTAACTTTACAGATACTATTTACTGAAGCCAACGCAGCTAGTGGTTGAAATAGGAATACATAAAAAATTTTTGGACAAGCTAGGCCTGGCCACTTTTTGAGGCATAGAAAAGCACTTTACTGCCATGGTTTACACATAATTTTTTAACCGACACAATAATTGTTGGTAATATTCCTTTTATAAAAAAAATTATCAAATTTTCAAGCGATCTTTTCACGAAATCAAAATTTAAAACCAAATAGTGCAAAGAAAGCATTAACAGAGATACTTGTTGATAACCGTAAAATTAGAAATTGATTTAATTATTATTATACGATTTTTTTTTCGTCGAGTTTTAACAGTCTGTAGCTTAAGTCTGGAGTTTTATTTATTCAATAGCGACCATGAGATAGAAAAATCAACGTAAAAAATAAATCAGGTAAAATTATAGTTGTTGCTAACAGTACAGGTAATTGTTAAGTTTGTAGTTTTTTAATGAGCACTCGTTATTCATAACATCAGAATGTTATTAATGGTAATAGAAAGGTTTTTTAAGAAATTATTTTGTACAAATAAAATGGGTAATTAGTACGTTTTACAATTTATTAATATGTTAATGTATACTTTTAAAACGCTGATAAAGCATTCTACTTCGTGCTTTTTACTCAGAATGTTATGATAAGAAGAAATATTATTTGTTATAGGTTAATTACAGAGAAAATTAAAAAAAGAAATAAGGTGAGCTTAACAAAAATTATAGTTAACCAAACAAAAGTATTCGATTTTTCGCCTAAACGTTTTGTCCATAGTACAAATCTAGTTTGATAAGTCAGTGAATTTTTCAATTTCCCGCAGTTTTTTTTAAAGGAGCCGTCTCTTCGCCGGCACCACCTCAGCCTCCTGGGCTTATTGTGGATACTCTTAGTGTTCTGACCACAGCCTATTCGGCCAATCAGTTCCCTGTATTAGCTCATACAGGTTCTTTGCTGGTTGGTTGTAGAAGTCTTCTGAGCCATTTGGGGTCTACCATACAGTTTCTGCCTCCTGTGGTCCAGCGTCTCACAGTTGCATAGTATATAGTATATGCAGAGCTGTTTCGGTATCCTTTTTGCATCTTCTGCATGTAAGGTCTCCGTTATACAGCCCTATTTTGTTTAGGTGCTCCTTTGTGGGAAAGTGTCCCATAAGTAGCCCCGTTATGGTGCGTAGTTTGTTCCTGTACTCTTCCAGTGTTTATTGTGTTGTTCTTCCACCCACCCTTTTAACCATGACCTAGTTAAGCATTTGGGGATGCCCACAGCTGGTTCGGGTCCGTTCATCAGAGTTGACGATTCTGCTCTTGCGGGTATACAAAATTATGTTGCACAAGTTTTTGTTGAAATACTATCCCTGATTTCTCGAAATATTTGAACTTGTCCATTATTAACCTAGGTTAATAATAGAAAATTATTAACCACTAATAGAGAAATAAAACTTCTCAGTTGGCTAGAAGAAGCAATAATTGTCAACTTCACAGCTAGTAGTGGAAATACAATATTTTTAACCCTAAATTCCGTTTTTTTTTTCAAGACCGTGGGTTCTTATGCTTTACATTTCAAATTAATTCCAAAAGCATGGGAATTTTGGTGACCTTTTGTTTAAAGAAAAGAGTTTAAATTTTATTATTTTAGGAAATAAGACGGAAACAAGAAATATAAAATATTGTTATCGTCATATACAAATCAGAGTCAGGTAAAGTGAACGTACGTTTTTGAAATTTTGATTATTTTCCGAGTACATAACAAGTTTTTATGACATTTTTACGTCTGTTCCATCGTCCAACCAGAAGCATAATTAAACAACTACTGGTTTTTTGTTAAATGAACATTGTTCTACAAATTATAATAAATTTGGAAATTCTAAATTGTACTTTAAAAACAAAATGAGAATTTTGCGGAAACTTCACAAATACAAAAAAAGTGTCAACGCCGCCCAATACATATTTATCGGCAACCTTTAAAAAGTTAATAATCGTAAAATATATCTAGCTTAACTAAACTTCCACCATACAGAATATATTAAACTATAACTTTTATCTATTATGTTAATTTGTAGGTAGGTACCTATAAAATGCAATCTATGATATTATGTTAACTGCCTTTCCAAATAGGTGACATTTAGTTGAAACTTATAAGGAAATAAGATAAGATGGAAAGGAAACCAATAGGAAAATCATTAATTTACTGAAAATAATGAAAAACAATAGCAGTTAGTTAAAGGGAAATAGAGAACAGAAACTGAACTACCGTACTTGCTTTTAAACAGTACATGTTAACTTGTTTTCAATAAAATGTATCGGGAAAAGGAATATAAGGGAGATCGGAACTTTTTTCGGTATCAGCACCAATATAACCTTGGATAAAATAAGCAAATCCGAAAAATCTAGAAGATCAGACCAATGAAATGTATGTATGTATATTGGGGTGACCATCACTGATACCTAAAAGATCTTTTACCCCCCTTATTTCTACTTAGTTCCTGAGGAAAGTCTCAGATACTAGTAGTTCCTTTAGTCCTATTTCTCTTAGTAAGTTAGGATATCTGCAGGCTTTAACTGTAGGATTTTGAATTGCTTTGCAATTCGCAAGTATGTGGACGAAAGTGTCTTCTGACATGTCACATAGTCTACATTATTCTTCTTCAACACACACCCTTTTGTACGATGTCACAAACGGAGTTTTCGAATTTTCCCCTGATTGTTATGACAATATTATCGACAATGTCCTTGGCAGAGACAATCAAATACGCTCCTGGGAAACTACGACCAGTGAGATGCATGAGCTAGAGTAAGTTTGCACTAAGAATTTTTGACAGGTGTCCTTACAGAATACCAATGCCTGCATAAGCACGTCAAATTAGTGGAGAGCCCTGTATAATTTAGACATGCCCAGAAAATTTTCCATAAAAGACTAAGCAACGAAAAAAAATTGTATATATAGATTCAAGAAGGACAAATGCTGGGATAATTTATTTTCGCTATTCCAGTCTATCAAAGCATAATCCATCCCTTTCAATGTGTTTCATGTAATTTTCACCTTCGACTGTCCCCCCATGACCATGTTTGACCTAAATGTGTCAGTTTCCCCTTTGATAGTCTAGTTTTGATTAGATTTAGACTTAGATTACCCATAACTCATTGTAATGCTTCCTAGGTATGTCAACTAAGTCATTTTATACTTCAAGTGTACTGAATTTTCGTAAAAAACATTAAAATGTCCAAAAATCAGATATGTATTAAAATATATTTTCAAATTATGATAAAATGATATGAAACGAAAAAAAGTTGTTTTTTATTTTGATTTAAAGAAAAAATTATAAATTTAATTGTAGAATCTAAAATTATCAAATGGTTCATATTAATATCTGTTTTATTTTGTTTACATTAATAATATCAAACAATAAACAATTTATTTTGAAATTTTTGTCAACTTCATTTTAAATTCAATAATGTGTGGATGTGGTCAAAGTTAATGATGGGGAATACAAAGAGATTAAAAATATGCACTTTTTTCAGATAGCCAACATCCTAATGCGCAAATAGTTTCTGAATATTTTTAATTTTTTTCTATAAGGAGACCGTCAAGATCTGCTGACTTTGAGATGAGATTTGAAAGAGACAATATGTCTAGGTTATTAACAGGAAACCAACATATTTAGTTGTCTCAATTGTTAAGTTTGTTTATTACTTACAAATGACCCCTGCAGGCCTATTATAATTTTATACATTTTTGGCATCGGCCAGTTTATTGTAATTAAATTGTTTTAATGTGATTCTATAATTAATTGTTGTTCAATCACCCTAAAACAACTTCAACGGATTCTTTATTGAAAAAATACCAGACTGAAAATATTATTTAAAAAAAAAGGTTACAACAAAGAGTTTTATTTTAAATCTTTCAAAAACTCTACAACTATAGTTGGACATTCCACAAGAGACGAAAATAACAAAAATTTCACCTGTTGAAGGATTTTTGGAGAATTAAAAAAGAATAACAACTATTTGTTTTACCTTATTCGTTTTTTTGAAAAATGTGCAACGGGGGTAGGATCCTGGCCCATGCCAATGGGTGGTACTTGCACATGGTGAGGAAGAGGTGGCGGCGGCGGATGGGGTTGTAAATATGTAGGGGGCGGGGGAGGAGCGTAATGCGGAGGTGCTCCCCCCGCGTAAGCAGCGTACATATCCACAATTGGTATTAAAAAAACAACACAATTAAAAGGCACTGAACTGTATCACAAATTTTAAATTGTCACATCAGTTTAAACTGATCAATGAACGCAAAATGTTTCGGGGGGTCATCACATGGTACGGAGATGCTGGGAAACGAACGTACAGCCAGCCAGCACGATGCGTTTCAACGAACTGACGGCTCTGAAAACGCTGCTTAATGGTTTTGCCTGTGGATTGGGATGGATAAATAGCGAAGCGCAAAGTTTAGTTGGATGCTGTTGAAGACTGAACTAACATTAACAAACAATTATTACTTAAATCCGTTATGCACAAAGATATTAAAATTGTAGTTCATATTTTTTTATCTTCAAGTAAAGTATATACAGGGTGAAGAATAAATGTTGTTAAAAAAATTTTAAATAGCTTATTAAATTGTAGATAATGCATAATTTGAGTTTTAAAAATAATTGTGTGGTTAACTTTTATTTTAAACATTATTCCTCGACAACTTAATTCTTTCGATATTGTATACCAGTGTAATGAAAATTGTATATTAATATCTTTTTATAGCTTGGCTCAGTCACGAGAATTTTACCACAAATTCCGATTTTATCAATGAACAGAAAACAACGGCAATGTCCGTAATAGGATATACTATTTTATTCTATTGATGTTAAATGCCATAACCATACAAAACTTTTATAACGGATAATACGGAAAATCATTATATTTATAACTACTAGAAAATGTATGAATTTTTTTAAAATTATTGTTATGTAGAGATTTTTCATTTGATTTAAAAAAAATTCAATACAAAATGTATCCTCATCAAAAACGTATGATATATAAAATTGATAAATGAGCCATCAAAAATGCTGGAATAAGATAACAAATTCAGTTCATTTATTCGCAGTTTCGCGAGTATATAAACTTATCGTCATTCATAAGGATTTAGTTTATCCTCCGATTTCGGTAGCAGGGATTTTCTAAAGTCCCTCAACAGTAACCTAGGCAACATTTTCACTCTTCATGAATAACGTAGAAGCTTGAGGTGGATGTTTATGTCTAATTAAACTAAACGTTGATAATCATACAAAAATAATATTTAAATTCATTAAAACTTCAATAATTAATAGAAAAATGTGAGAAGAAAAAAATGTAATAATATAAAAATTTAAGAAGAAGCAAAAAAATTCCAAACAATAGAGAATGGTTAAAAGAGGAGTAAAAGAAGTTCCAAATTTTGTTACTGAAAGAGTAGATAAATATTGAACAAGTTTTACCATATTCGATAATATGTATGTGACAAATTAGCTATTCTAACTTATAAATTTCTCGATGTTTTATCAATTTTAGGGTTCAGAGTGGAGTAAATTTCCCATATTCAGAACATATTCTTGCTACTTTAATATGAAAACCGACCATTACTGGTTATTTATGAACTGATAAGAAAAAAATAACTTCCTTATCCTAATTAAATCTAAAAACACCGCAAACTGTCTCATTTCCATAAACGAAAATGTTCTTTACACCGAAGTGAGGCAACAAATCAACAAATACACCAGATGCGCAACGCGGAGGTTCTTTAAGGGAGAAAATATCTCGATGAAATGAAAATATCTACTCTAATGGATAAAAAAATATTGATACTTAAAAAATGGGGGGTGAAAATAAAAAATTATGCACAGCAAGATTAATCCAGTCATAAGATGATAATTATAGACTTGTGGAGAAAACCTACAGCAGAAAAAAACAGAAATATTAAGATGGTAGAAAAGTACTAGAGCCAAAGAAATTTCCAATGTTGATTTAGACCCCTTCTCCTAAATTTTTAGCACCTAAGTACATTTCCGAAATTCACGTGAGCATTGAATGAATCGAATAAGCAATGGATACGGTTGCGAGTCGTCCAATACGCAGCCGACTTAGAATAGATCACACGTGGACTTTGTTTACATGCGATTTTTTTTGGGATCATCCAGACTGTAGTTCTGTACATTTCTGAATGACCAGCACTAGTTCCGCATCTTTCATTTAATCAGTGCGCAATTTCCGAATAAAATAAAGATGGAAATGTTATTTTTAAATAATACATTTTATTCAAATACTGACAAATAAAACTGTATTCTAAAGCATATATCCAGTTAAGTTTAAAAAATTATTTATTTGTACAATAGCTTGAATGATGGCACTTAGAATAATCTTTTTTCGACACTGATACACTTTTAATTTTACATACATGAAATAAATCTTTGTGTAGTTCCAGAAAGGATATTTCTTTCCCGTTCTTGTCGCCACCATTGTTGGCGATAGGGGCTTTGAACAAGTTTGCCTCCTTAACCTCATTAAGTGTAGTGAGGTAATGATCTTTCGTCATGAGATTATGTTGTTGAGTACCTGAATTCTCCAATGACCGACCTAATTGAATGTCGAATTCAGCTTGCATTTTTATATAGGTATAGGTAATACATATTTATTAAATTGAAACAATACAATTTCACAAACACAAACGAAATAAATTCAAAACAAAAAACAACACCCTAACACTAGTTTTTATTCGGGTTTGGGAGAATATAAAACAAGCAAAACTAGTGCTGCTCATTCAGAAACTGATAACTATTAAAGTGTATTACCCCCTCTTCCATTCAACGAGGCATACTCTGAATTAAATTAAGGTTATTCCACTCCTGAAAGAGCAGCTCTCTCAGCTCCTGTGTAGTTCTTGGGGCTGGTGTATGCCTTCGGATACGCTGTCCTAACTCTCATCCCAGACATGGATGCATGCTGGCCAATTAAGCCGCCTAATGCCTACTTTATCTAGATATTCACTTACAACCCCTGGCAGCGTATGGTATTGCATTGTCATGCAAAAAAATGCCTTCCCCGTCCGTTATCATATTGATAGGCAGAACATGATCTTCCAGTACCTCCATTACATATCTGTGAGCTGTTAGAGAGCCATTCTTTACGAAAACCAATTCTGTACATGCTTCTCAAGTGACACATGTCCAAACCATAACAGACCCTCTACCTCCGTACAACATATTTACTTCTTCATTTGTTTTCCTTTTCCACCCTTAAGGTGTTTTCATGTCACTGAAGATTGCTCTAACCATTATATGTTCCCATCGTTCAAGCTTTTATTCCTGTTTTTTATTAGGGTCCACGGTTCACTTTCTTTCATCACAGTGAGATTATTATCTTCATCGTTTTTGAACAGTATTTAGATCTCATCAGTTGACTGAAGCATTCCAAATTCTCTGTTACCTTTCATATTCTTGACTTTATTTCTTGTTCTTCTTGGGCATGGTTGGTTATTAATACTGCTAGATCAACAAATTTGTTCACTTTATGCTTTTCTTTTTTCTGTGATTTTCAGTCCTTCTGCTTGCTTTGTGTAATCGTTCCAGGTTATGTTGTTTCCTGTATTAAGAAGAGTCATTCGTGTTAACCTTATTAATTTGTCTGGTATTCCTAGCCATTTCATACCTTCAGAAAGTTCGATTCTGTCAAGTGTATCTTATGCCTGCTTGAAATCTATAAAGAGCATATAATTCGGTCTTGTACTCACCACAGGTAATTTGGATTTTCTTCAAACATTCATTTGTGGAAGGAAGTTTATTTTCTTAATTTAAAAATAAATGAAATTTCAAATCCCCAAAGTTTTGATCCACATGACACATGAATTAATAAAAAAAGTTGCGGAAATGAAAGCTGCGTCACCGACGGTATCAGAACTTTTTACAAATGGATAAAACAGGTATTTATTTAGTTGTATATAAACGGGGCCCATAAATCTTTAACATCCTACATACTATGCAAACCTCCATTCATACTTGAAATGATGGTTGCATTTAAGAATATATTGAAAAAAAATCATGAGTAAAAATTTTACAGGATGAATTAAATTTTTTTATAATTAAAAACTCACCCTATATTGACGGCTCTCCTTTTCTGGATGCCTTTAGTAGGATCAGCACCTTAGAAAAGAAAGGTTAGGATAAATTGTTAAGCATTGGATTTCAATTAGCATTGCATGAAAAAATACATCTTAATCCTACAAACAAATTCAAGAAGGTAAGATGATATTGAACGAATTACAATGGCCCTTATTTTATTTGGCTATACTTTGCTAGATAGAAATATTTAGTATATTTAGCAGATAAACTGTGGTAAATCGAAATGCTATGTACGTAATTTTTGCATTAGAAGGAAATTAATCAAGTTACAGCAATATGAACATTGTAAATATTTTTAGTAATAACTAGTAAGCAAGAGATAATATAATAGATTTACATTATTCTTTATGGGGAACACTAACCTGGCACAGAATGTGTAACAGCTGACATCTGTGTGATAAATCATGCGAGTTGATGTAATACCGCTATTATTATCAACACATTACATCTACAACTGATAAAATGAAAAAAAATGTCCATATATTTAAAACACAAACAATTAAATTAACTTATGTTTACAACAAAACTTCCGCCATGTTCTAATCATAACCATGCAGGGTGGGAGGGGTTTGCAGTTTGCCACTTTGCCTGACAGGAGTGACAGATGACAGATACGTACGGGCTTGTTCACAAAACGCGAATTCATTGAATGTAGTTGTTTTTGTTCGAAATTTAAACGTTTTGATTTAAAAAATAAATATCCGCAATTAAAAGGCCAATTATATTTTTCTATTACATCCGCAATGCGGAAATTCAAGAATATACATTTATCTATTTTAACTAATGAGCACATTTGGATCTTAGCATCGATTCTGCTTCGATTATAGAGTATCGATCAAGTTTCACAGGAATTTTGTATTGCATTTTAAAAAATCTAGTAATAAAAAATAATCTAGTGAGAAAATAGCAACAAATATTTTGGACCTTTGTGGATAAAAAAACGATTTTGAAAATGAGAACAGAACAAACGTTTGGGTCTCGGAGCCGCAGTACCTATAGCCTAGGTGTCTTATAAATATTTATTCAACCAAAAATTATAAAGTACATTATACGGAGGTTATTAACAAAAACTATTTACATTATTCACAGTGCACTGGGGACCTGTGATAATCAATAGTTCGCAGCAATGCCACTTTGCCGGTGTTCAGGCTCCATTAAAGTCCTCCATAGTTGCAAACTCCCTCAACAACGGTTCCTTGCTGCTGCATTACCCGTTTGTTACGATAGTTTATGACATAAAATCAGACCGTTCGAACTAGACCGCTTACATTCCCACAGAGATTTTGTTGTATTGTCTCTGAAAAGCTTACGAAAAACAGAGTCACATGTTAAAGGCTTGTTGAAGTTTAAAAGCAGAAAATAAAAGAAAATTAAAAATAAAAAGTGAATTCTAGATGTAATGATAAAATGATAACATTAAAATTACAATTTAATAAGTACCTTATCTATTGCCCATACACAGTCCTTTCGTCCTTATTTACATACGCTTTCACCCTCTTTCATCCTTCCCAATCATTCTTCCTATGTAGATATATTTACAAATTTACAGAGTGTACGATTAGAGAATTAGGTGGTGTTAAGCTCTGGTAGGAACTCTATTGGAAGGTTAGCATGCAAGAGTTTGTACCCTCTGAAACTGCTTGCGCGGGAGTGTTTCATTGTCTCCTTAACACTATCCGGAAGACAATAGTTGTAGTAGTTACAAGCTAATTTGTGTATATATTCCTTAATACGAGGAATATTGGCTCTTTCGTGAATGGTGGAGTTTTTCGGAAGTCTATTGAGGAAGATTCCCTTCCAAACCGCCATCCTAATACATTTATTTTGCACAACTTGCATACTGTTGTATTGCGCTTTAGTGGTTTCCCAGAACACCGGGTAGCCATATGTCATTGTCGGTCGAATAACCTGTCTGTATAAAAGTAGTTTATTCTCAATTGAGAGACGGCTATTTCGACAGATCAATGGATATAGCTGCCGCATAGCTACTTTGGCTTTAGTAGTTTGAGATGTGATATGCAAGTTGTGCAAGGTGTTGTGTTGTATTATGTATCCCAGATATTTATATAACGTATGATTTCGGCTCGATTACTGAATTTTGTATATTGAGATACTTAGTTAGCTTAGTGTGTTTCCGAAATTTGCCTTTCAGAACCATATATTCCGTTTTGGAGGTATTAAGCATCAGCTTGTTCTTAATAAGATACGGAATTATTCTGACTTTTAGATGTTTTTCAACTTTTTCAAGAGCAATGTCCGCTGTCCTCGCTGTTTGTACCAGGCAGACGTCGTCAGCATATAGTGCTGTCAGTAGCGAGTTGCTAACTGGGAAGTCGGCAGTAAACAGCGAGTACAGGGTAGGTGAGATTACCGAGCCTTGCGGTACCCCTGCCTGCGTTTTATATGGTCCTGATTCAGCGTTACCAATTGTAGAGTAAAATTTCCTGCTTTCGAGATATGAGTTCAAGAGTGATATTAAGTATCCCGGAATACCCAGCTCAGTCAACTTGCAGATAAGTCCCGGGATCCAGACAGAGTCAAACGCTTTACGAATGTCTAGCGAAACTAAAATAGAGGGGTGCTTATTTCTAAAGCCCTCTCTCGCATAGTTTAACACTCTGATGAGTAGCCTAGGTGTCTTTGATTTTCATAATTGTTATATTTTGTTCAGTTCTCTAGTTGATAGTTATTTTTCAACTTTTTCTACTTGCAGTTTACTCGTACCACGAAAACAAAGTTTGCTCCTACATTTCAATATCCCAAATATCCCATATGCGGCTATACAATGTGAGAACCAAACTGGGGTTCACAGAGTTAAAAGGTATAGATCTGGAACCCATACGCCATACAGCGGGTCACCGAGCCCAAATAATTGCAATTTTGGTTAAGAACGAAACCTATGGCTGTATTGCTAAGGGGCATAACTCAGTTTTTCTTGCTTTTCAGGAGAGGCGAAAAACTAATATTGTATAAAATTTTCGATTCACAAATTCTAAAACAATTTAATATTTTGAGATTTGGTCTGCATAATGTATTTTTTCTTGTCTTAATTCATTTTCTGACTTATTTTTCAAAAAACTGGCAATGAGAATACTGTAAAGCAATTAGGCAAAAAGACATAACTCGATATATTTCCCAAAATTGTCATTCTGTAATAAGTCAAAAGGATATGTCGAGATATGCCATTTTGCTCAAAAGAAAATGTAATTTCTATTAGTCCTGTCAAGATATAACTCGAGTTAATAAGCCTTAGCGGTCTTATATTAAAAAAACAAAGCAAAATATAGTAAGTACCTAACTACCTACTGCTTTTATTTAAACTAAATATCAAAATTCTACATCGCTCATTAATCGATCGATATCCGGATCTGTGTCGTTAAAATCCTGTGCATCTTGCGTTGCATTCAGGTCCATATAAAACTTTGTGACAAAATAACGGCTTTTCATCGGAGATTCTGCGTAAATGCGTAAGTAATATCAATCAGGCAAAAGGGTATAACTCGCCACTTAAACCAGAGGAACGAAAATTTACATTTAGTTAAAAGGAGTTATGCCTTTGTCTGGTTGTGAATACATTAGACATATCTTCATTTATTCCTTATTTTTGTCTTAACATTTTTGTTCCACTCTAAAATAACTATAGTTATGTCTTTTTCACTTACGAGATAAAAATTGTTTTTCAAAAATATATGATATTATGACCTTTTGCTTGATAGGATATTTTCAAATATATGTTATGCCCTATATAATTTTAATAAAATAAATCTCTTATTTTTAGGAATTAAGTTATACCGTTTTGTCATATTATAAAGCTATTTTTCTAAGTATCCTACTGTGGATAACTCATTTTCCCAAAAAATCGAGTTATGCCCTTTAGCCTTACAGCCACAGAAATGTCGGGTCAATGTGTTAATATTTGTTGTCAAATATCTTCATTGTTTACACATTCGCTGTGTAAAAGTGGCTATGCTTTGGATTGAAAAATATCTTATATTGGAAGTATTACAATAAAGTAAAGAAATAATACACTACCTTGCATTTCCAGTAAAATCCTAGCAAATATACTACCTAGTTCAAATTGGACCCCTGCAACACTTTCTTACAATATAACCACGTTTTTGCTTAATGTTAAATTTAATCCGTCCATTTTAATCACCATTAACAATTTATAAAAGTTAACTTTCGATTAGTCAATCTTCTTTTCAAGACAATGTAACAATAATTATAAAAAATTTGCCAGTTGACTGTATATTCCTATAATTCAATAGAAAATTAGTTTACGACATTTGAGGTTCTTAATTTGTCTGTTTTTCTAGAAAATTAAACCACAAAATATTTGTTATATTCATATTTTCAGTGTTTCAGTTCTGTTCCAACTGCCGTTATCAAGAATTATTCCATTTTTGGATAATTTTTTCCTATTTGACAGTCGTTGAAAATTCGACTAACGAACAATAAATGAAAATATAGTTTTATTGTTCAAGACTGCAAAAAACTGTTGGAAATAATAGTGGATGAGCAATCATAGCGGATTTGAAGAAATCTACTTGTCATATTCCTTAAAAGCACACATCTTGATTTGATGATGGTTTATCCTTTTTTGAACTGAGACTGCAATAAACATATATTTTTAAGGAGTAAATAGCTCTAGTCATGTACCATAGCTCGATGCACTGCTCCACGAGGTCTGATTTTAATTTTTTCCTCATTATCTCCTCCCAAGAAAAGAATTGATATTTCAATCAGTTCCCAATAATAGTAACGTAGAATGTTGTAATCTTTTGTTGTAACGGTAAACTACCGAAACACATTTGTTCCTGTCTTTTTTTCTCTTATTTTATTTTTCTGTCTTACCCTTTCTTCTTTCTCGGCTAACTTTTTGTCTACATCTACTCAACACCCTGGTCCTCTTTGTTTTTGTAAAAAATAATGTATAATCTTCGATTTTCAGCCGTACCAAGGCATCATCATATGCTATATATCGAGTAAATTATGTGAATTGTTTTGATAGTCCACCTCACGGCGCTTGTTAACATCTAAACAACGTATTTCTTGGAATTTTGAAACTCTCTCCAAGCATGGTGAAAATCCACAAGTTTTTTTTACACAGATAGGTGTAGCTCTGGTAGGGATTCTAGCATTTTTCCAAAAAATAATACACTCTCGAATGACGAAATTTGCGCTTTCACTAACCGTCAGTTTACCTTCGCGAATGTTAAAAAAAAGTAATGCAAGAACTTGACGGTAACTTTGCGCAGTAAAAACTTTTTTTTGAACTTTAGTTCTTTATGTTAGCTTGGTCTGACCGTTACGTTACTTGGAGCGAGGGAGGTGGCGACGCAGAAGATCTGACCGTTACGTTACGTTATGTGCCTTGAGCGCGTGGGCTCTCGCGCTCTCTCCTCAGTCTCAGAGCTAGTCTCTCGGCGCAAAATGTTGATTGTCAGCATACATTGTAATATTAATTTCAGTTGATAGAA
>CAJUYH010001319.1:43947-57528 GCA_910591685.1 Galerucella tenella | reverse complement strand
CCACCGTCCTCTTCTAAATGCTAGACAATACGAGAAAAATTGAGAACAAATGACAAATACCGCGAGTACCCGCCACTATTTTTGCGCAACTTGTATGAACATGATTCCTACTCAGCCTGGTAGTAAATCCGCCACTGACAGGAAGACATTTATGTCCTCTATTATCCGTGCACGTCTAATCCAAATAATTGTTTCATGTATTTATGTTTTCTTTTTTTATATAAACATGAGTACAGATAGAACAGTTATACAGATACTTCAGTAAGAAACCATATTATCCAATTAAAATACATAAGACAGCTAAAGCACAATAGCAATGCAATAGGGTATTTTCCTATGAGCGGAAAAAATTAAAAAAGAGTCGGAGCAGGTACTTTGTGGTACTATTATGCCAGAAATCAATATTTCACAAAAATAAATTAAACCAGTGATTTTTTATTAACTTAACAAAAATGGTAATTTTCAAATATTTACTCAGCGCGGGAAAATATGTGAGTTTATTGTGACGTCAGCGGTCTCATTGCTTGCTTGTTTCTTATAGGCCAGCTCAGGTGGGCGGCCGCAGGTCGAGCCGATGGTTCCGATTCGGCTGGTCAGGGTCAAGTCGCTCGGGATGCGGTAGGCGGAGCGACAAGACCACTGACGTCATAAAAAGTCAGCGCGTTTTGGCGCGCTATTTAAAGAGAAAATTTTTAAAGTTGGTTTCGGCAACTTTCCCGCTTAGCAAAAAATTTTAAAAAAATTTGGAGTACTTAACTGAGGTCAGACAATCTTCTAATGGTGTTTAGAAAAAATTGTCAAATACCCTATTAATGAAGCATAATACGGTATTTAATTATTGCATATAGGTTAAATGGTCAGCAAATAGTCCATAACCAAAATTCATTTTCTGCTTGAACACTCCAATTGAAATCTATAATAATTTGAAATTCGCAATGCGTGGCATAGAGCAAATACAAGTAAATTAACTAGATGTCAAGATAACAGTATATCACAAATTTGAAAATTACTTTTCAAAGAGTAGACCGTTCACTAAGAACAAACATGTACCTACTTCTCAACCCCGTCCAACTTGGTACTGTAATTCAATGTTTGTCGGGGCATACAGCCCCTTGAAGCAGATGTTTGTTCTTAGTGAACGGTCTACTTTTTGAACCTTAATTTTGTAACTTGTTAGGCATTATAACAGTATGATACTATTATCTTTCTTGACAACACGCTTCACTTAAATATGACAATTGTTACAGGAAACTCTAATTAATCAAGTAAATTTGATTTATGCTTAAACAAACCTTGAACTACGTTGTAAGGCTACGGACTACTGAGAATAATCCTTTGTCTTCTCTCTTGAAATCCAATAATCAATAATATCACTACCAAAATATCTGCCTAAGAAATCTTCCATTTCATGAATAAGCAGCATATACTCATTACCCCACCATGGAGACTATCTATCCCTAAAATGGATTTTTCCCTACAAAGATATCCAAAACATTCTTACTCCCAATCAATTATTAAAGCTAAATATCTAGAAACGATAGATGGATCCAAGAATAAGGATGGAGTAGTTGCAGCTGTCTACCATGACAAACACTCCGTAGCTTCGAAACTCAGAAAAGAATGTAGCATATTCACCGCCGAGCTGTACGCTATTAGGGAAGCACTAAAACTTTGCAGATATATTGATTCGAACGTACTCATTATTACGGACTCATTAAGCGCCCTACAGGGATTGAAACAAATATATCCCAATCATACCCTCTTATCAGAAATTAAGGAAGATTTACAGAATCTGGTACTGAGAAACAATGAAATAAAATTTCTCCGGGTTCCATCGCATGCAGGAATCGAAGGCAATGAGAAAGTGGACCAAATAGCCAAAAATTCAATTACAAATCCCACAATTAATACTACTTCCTTTAACAGACATTAAAATCACCATCAAGGAACATTATAACACCTGGCAGCAATTGTGGAACTTGAACGACGCAAGGCTTAAAGAAATCAAACCTCGAGTGAGATCAAAGCTACCTCTTCCACGGGGAAGAAAAAACCAAATCATTATCAACCGCCTCCGTATTGGTCATACAGCATTGACGCATCTACATCTCATCACAAAAGAAGAACCACCAAGATGTAATTGTAACAGACAACTTTCCTCTAGCCATATCCTAACAAGCTGTCCACAGTACCATCAAGCCAGAACGATAGCACAATTACCAATTATGAAGATTCCCTAGTTTTAAAAATGGACAATGTGTTAAACTTCCTAAAGAACACTGACTTATTTAACAAAATTTGAAATTTATGTTTGTATTTAATATTTTTGTATAATATTACACTCACGCTAATAACCCTAGCGGTTGATGCGGTAAAAAAATGAAAAAAAAAACCTATCATCAAGATACTTTGAAACCGTATTAATCAAAATATTTTGTCAATCAGAAGAATTGTAGTAATTCATTGAATAAAAATATTATTCATATCGAAAAAAAATCAAATCGGTCTGATTATTAGCGACGACAGTCTGTTATATAGTATAGGAAATGTTGCCGCTGAAGTCGTAGCTGGGATTAATTGTGATGAGTTAATTAAAAAAGTGTTAATGTATTTAGCATTTACTTATTTTACAATATGCAATCATACATAAGATGAATTATACCTACAGCCAGAAAAATATCACCACATATTTTAAACTACATTTGAGTTCTAGATCAAGACTGCCATTTTATTTTCTCTCTAATGATAACAGTCCTTTCTTGTTCTTTTTTAACAGAGTTCAATTTAATGTAACAGCTAAAATGGGATGTATAAAACATTTCTAAATATACATAGAAAATTAAAACTTGTATAAGTATAAAAACACCATTTTCGGTACTTCCTTTGTACATTTATTTAATTAAATTCATTATCAGACATGTATCAAGCATTCGCACAGTAATACCAAACATGAATGAAGAGAAGGGTGTGTGTGTATGTGTGTGTGTGTATGTGCAGGGAACAAAATCGAGACGACGACACCACTTGCACTGTAAATTATATTCGCACCAGACCAGAGCAGTTTAATAAATAACATAAGTAACATGGATGTATGTTTAACATTTTCCAGAAAGACATAATTGTCGCTTAATTTACAAAATGGTACAATTATTAGATTACACAATGTGAATTGATTAACTAGCGGCATCATCGTTATTATCATCAGAGATCTCGATACTAGTCTTCTTGGTGTCAAGTCTCGCAACACTCGTACACGCACGCGCACTCACACTGTCATTTCTATATTTTGTGGTAAAAGTCCGCCGGGAAAAATCACACTATACACGGGTCGGTGGGTTGGTTTATATTTTGTTGTTCATTACTTCTTCTCTTTTGTTTGAACAGTTATTTATATCGGTAGGTCTACACCATCAAGGCCGCATAGACAACAAAACACTTCAATAGTTCAGTATCTACAGAGGTAGAGTAGATTGGATTAGCTGCGAGATATTTGGAACAGCACTTTCGAGAGCAATAAAGCTACTTGTTGGTCTAGTATCTGGCTCATAACAAGAGCAAGCAGTCTCGATTCTTGTTGCACCAGTAAAGGCTTATTTTCTGGATGTCTAGCTAAAAATACTAATGTCGCCGCTGCTCTTCGTAACATATCCAAACTTGTTCCCATAGAATCAGGGTTTTCTCTAAGTGCGCTAATCCCATGTGTATTTGCCACATTCATAGCGCTTTGTTCTGCTTGCTCGATAAAAGCAACTAGCAACGAGACACATGGTGTCTGCGAAGCGACGACTCGAGCCATACTGCTGTCCGCAGCGGCCAAATAGTGCAATAGATTTATCGAAAATTCCCTCAATACTTGATCTTCAGACTTGCATAGGTGCTTCGTGAGTACGGCGCAAAGCTTTTCTAACCTGGAAAATGGAGGTGTTGCTATCACCAGATCTACGTTACTATTTGTTACACACAACTTGCAAAGAGCTTCTAAAGCTAGCCTCTGCGGAGAAAGCAATGATGAAAGGGATACAGAAGCGAAAGGATCTTGACCAGCAGCTGATGGGCATATGGCCCAATGCAGCAGTCCATCTAACAATGGCCTAGCCACTTCTTCTTCGAATATTGATACATCTATTTGTCCAGCTATGTTTGATATTGATACAAGAATATTTTCTCTAATATGTATGAGGAAGTCCCACCACCATTCACTTTCGCCCTGCAAACTGCTACATGAATCTGCAAAATCCGCATCCTCCTAAAAATTAAAATACGTCGTTAGTCGACAATAAAAATACAAAACAAAATGAACAATTACATTATAATTGCAATTTTGGCACATTTAAGGATAGACCTGAGTGGAAGTTTTAATATACAGTGTGGAAACCACTTATGGAATAAAATTCTTTCATTATTTTAGAAAATTATAAAAAATGCCGAAGCACGTCAACTTTTGAATTGAGTTGTGCGTTATGTAAGCATAAATTTAAATGTACAGGGTGATTCACGCAAGTATGCCATAGTCGGTGTGTCGAAGAGAATTCCAACTTCAAGTACACGTCAAAATAATGATAGTCATACAACTGTTCTAAGATATCTTCATAAAGAAAAACTTCATCCCTAAAATTAACTTTTGTGCAGGAGTTAATAGAAGACGATCCAGATCGTAGAATGGATTTCTGCGGAAGATTGATGAATAAGCTGAACAGAAATGAGATAGCTCTTGGTACCATTCTTTTTTCTGACGAATCAACATTCACATTGAATGGAGAGGTCAACCGACAGAACTGTAGATATTGATCAGCAGAGAATCCTAATTGGATGCGTGAGACACATACTCAGTACCCTCAAAAGGTGAACGTTTGGGCCGGTATCATAGGCGACCATATTATTGGTCCTATATTTATAGATGGAAATTTGACAGCTGAAAAATATTTAAATATGCTTAGAAATGAAGTTATTCCTGCGTTGGCAAACTTATATCCCAACGCCTAGCTTACCGAATGAAAATGTTTGGTTCCAGCAAGACGGGGCAACACCCCATTATGCTTTAATGGTAAGAACTTATTTAGATGAAATCTTCCCTAATAAATGGATTGGACGAAGAGGTACTATTGAGTGGCCAGCTAGATCGCCAGACCTTACGCCGTTAGATTTTTTTCTGTGGGGGGTTATCTCAAGAACAAAGTATATGCAACACAACCAACTAGCATTGTAGACCTCAAAGACAGGATAACTACAGAAATACGGAATATTTCATCTCAAACTTTAAACAAAGTTAAGGAGGAGTTCTATAGGAGACTGCTATTGCCAACAACTAGGTGGAGAACATTTTGAGCATTGCATTTATTTTAATGTATTAAAATCAAATACAACAAGTATTTTATGTATGTGTTTAATAACTGTAAAAATAAAAATTTCACCCTGTATAATTCATAATTGACCATACATTATTTAGTTTGTTGGAATCGGTTCATTAAGAGGATTTCAAAAACATGCAAATATACAGGGTGATCCATTAAAAAAAACACCGACTATGGCATATTTGCGTGAATCACCCTGTACATTTACATTTATGTTTTCATAACGCACAACTCAATTCAAAAGTTGACGTGTATCGGCATTTTTCATAATTTTCTAAAATAATGACAAAGAATTTTATTCCATAAGTGGTTTGCACACTGTATAATTTACTTTGAAGTAACATACATGAAACTATGTTCCAGCCCCCTATCATTAATCATTATCAACAAGACAATCTGCAAATTTATTGTGAAGGAATATAATGTATAGTGCACTCGGTAAGTTTCATTTTAGTAAAATAAAACCAAGCATCATTCATTACATAAAAAGTGACAAATTACTGAAGTAGTTTTTTCTTTATAAAGCTCTTTATCCCTCCAATCCAGGAAGAACAACTTTTAATTTGATTGGAGCGAAGGATTTGAACAGGCTTCATAGCTTCACCTAATGGCTTCATATTATAGAACCTGTATTACAGTAGAAGATATGGACGAGTAAATTCATTTTTTATGTGAAAACCTTCATATTTTATCACTTTCATAAAATAAAAACCCATACGGTGAATATCGTTATGAAAAATGAGGCCTTATACGAGGGACAATACCGGTATTTTGATAATACGGTGATTGCAGCTATATTAATTGGGATATGTACTAGGAGAAAAGGTAGAAATGCCGGGATATTCCTAAGGAAACGACCAATTTTTTAGGATGTTTTCCACTTTACTTTTTCCAAACCCGTTAGGTTGTGAATTTATTGATGGGTCTGGAATGTCCAAAATATATTTTTTCTTGCAAAAAATCGAGTTTTCCCCAATTATCATTATTATTTCTTAAAAAATATAACTCATACTCATTACGTTTAATTAATTTTTCCGTAATTTTAGAAATGTACAGTTATGGAGTTTATTTTCCAACTTTAGCTACAGAAGGCAACTTTTTCCACAGTTGGAAATCTTCAAGTTCCATTTTTCCAACATTGACCCTTCTTTGTGACTAGACAATTAGACAATTAGAAAGAAACACGTATGAACACGCCCGAAATATTGCTACGCGTAATACCCGTATTTGAATTTTACTAAAGAAAATTTACGTATTTGATTGCAAGTACGTGTTTATCCTATAGTAAAACAAAAATAGGTGAACTTTTCTTAGAATTTTAGGTATTTGTTGCAAATACGGGTGAAAAAAAGATCATTTTTTAGCGTTTTTGAGCAAAATACGAGGTTATAGCATAGAAAAGATCAAAGTTTTTGATATTTTTATTATACCAGACACAATATCTCATTTTTCGTTTTTTTTTTCAAATACGGGGGTTTAGATTTGGACAGCAGTATGGGAGAAGATCACCACAATAAACAGAAATTCCATCTACAAGCAAAGATTTTGTGTAAGAAATATTGGAGTGTATTAAGCCATTCTCAGTTGTAGATAATCATATGAAAGATAATATATATCTAATATTGTATCATATTTGTAAATAATAAAATTGTTTACAGATACCAGGATCATTATGAAATCATCTATGGAGACTCCCCTCTTAAGAGCTGCTAATAAGATACTACTAACAACAATTTTTAACGGTAAACAGTTCCGAGAAGCAAATATTGCTGAACGCATGTTTTCTTGAACTGATCAGGTGTGAGCACTGTAAAAATGAATGAACACCATTAGGAAGTATTAAACATATATCAAAGAAAATAAAGTTATGGTGTTATATCAATATAAGCACTTTCAGAAGAATTAAGAAACGATGGATATTTCCAAAAATTCGTTGTTTTGAGATGAACGCGACCATTTATCTACTTTTATCTCGTGAAATTTTTAAAAACAGTGGCAGAAGCAATAAGGATAATTAGGTAAAGCAAAATATCGTGAAATGTTAATTTTTTGGTGCTAATAATAAAAAACCAACAAGTATGTTACATCGTTGTATTCCAAATAGAGTGACGAGACATTTTCAACGAAAATATGCAGGGGTTGTCATTGGAAAATAAAAAGTAGTTGGGTGTGGCTGCCAAAGAATTGTTAAGTGAAATAAAGTCTCTGATATGTTAAGGAGGAATTTTGATGCCATTCACAACAATTTTTACAGTATTCGATTATCTTTTAAATTAAGAGATATTAGGGTCAATTCTATAGGAAGTGGTTAAAAAAATAAACGGTACGCCGTTAAATTTGACAAAGTTTACGCTATTATAAATGTTTCAATCTATGCATAGTCAAGATTATGATTCAAATTTCAACATGTATGGTATACAATAAAGAGTTTTCCGTTAATACTTTGAGGCTTATCATGCATACAGACTGGCTAAAATGGGTTGTCAGATTGTCTTATTTTTAACTGTGCGTTAAAATTTAACATTTGCTCACAGAATTGCTCCTATTGCCAGTAAACGATAACATGGGACACGGTGTATGTATAATTTGTTGAATAGAGTAGTTCAAATATTAAAAAATATGCTTACCTCCCTATCGTAGTTTCTGGTTTTTTGCGTCCTGGGAGGATGTTCATGATGAAGTAAAAGTAATTTGCCGATAAGTGCTAAAAATGTCCCGCTTCTGGCAAACTCGATTTCGTTGCCAGGGATGAAGGTGAGATTCCTGAGAATGTTGGAGAGACAAACGCAGCGTTTTCCGATGTTGTCCTGACTCTCGGTAATGAGCATCAAACTAGCTTCGTCTCTGGCATAAGCTTCGTCCTCATAGTCAGAAATTCGCCTTCGTTTTAAGGTACCGGAAGGATCCCGCACCGCAAAGTCCTTGGAATCATCACACTCGCCATTTACACTAATATTCAGATCTATACTTGGACTTTCCTCACAGTTCGCTTTTTCACTCACTACCTCAGTCTTTATTTTGTCTGTCGTTTCTAACGAGAGCATGTTGTGTGCTTCGGATTCTTTCTTAATTCGAGATAACACATCACTTAATGTTTTTGTCCTACGTCTTTTGTCACAAATCTTGACAGGTGGCGGGGCCTTATCTGGCGGCGCTTCATCAGGCGGAGGACTTTCTATTTTCGTTTCTAAATAATCCTCCTTTTCTTCACTTTTCACTTCATCATTATCATCATTTTCCAATCGCATATGGAATGGAACACGACCGAATTCCGCTTGGAAAGGAGGTAAGATGTGATCTGCACTGGTATACCACGGGTCAGTTGGAATAGCGGCTAAAGTATTAGCACGATTGGGATCTCCTTTTGTATCCCAATCTCGAACGTGATCCTGGACAAATATATCTTCGGGTCTATCAACTAATTTCACTGGATGTCCCTTGCGGGATATAAAAGAGTAATTGGTACTATCGTGCAAAATAACCGTTTTTAAATTAGGATCTACAGGTTTCGAAACACCACCGAGATCGACTTCGGTTTCAATTTCTTCTTCTTCGCGCGGATACGGTCCGTCGAACATGTCCGAAAGACTACGTTTAAAATGTTCCATTAGCAAATCGAGTAAACCAGGCCATTGATTCAAACCGAAATAGCCAACGGTAGAATCGTCGAACAAAAGTACATTAAGAATATCAAGAGCGTAAGTACTCTCTGAAAGAAGTCCAGATCGTAGACACATGATAATGCGCCAAGCATCGACTTGTCCTACGTCACTTTTACATAATCTTTTTCTTCGATATGAAACAGGAACGGTAGCTTCTACACTGTCAGGTGGGAAAATAATCTCTCGCTTAGGCATCTGACTATGACTGTAAGTATTGCTGGCTGCAGGTTGTGCTGGACTACCTTTGGCACCACCAGGTGGCATTATATTTGTAAACGGTTTACCGGGCCTATGAACAGGCCTCATGTTCGCGTTCTGTCCCGTAGGTTGGGGCATCCCTGGCCATGGTGGTTGACCTGGTTGCGGTTGCTGGTAATTTTGATTACCGGGCCAAGGACCTGCAGGTCTTCCAGTCTGATTCCATTGTTGTGGAGCGACTTGTGGAGCACCCGGCGATGCACTATACTGAGGTGGTCTATACTGGGTATTATTTGGCCAACCACCTTGAATTAAAAAATTATATGATACATTTTTGTCACTAAGTACTACTATTTTACTTACCATAAATGGGAGTACGAGGTTGGTTATAAGGGTAGGGCTGATCTTTGGCAAAATCAGGATGTCTTCTTTGTGGTTGGGGACCAGGAGGTGGCATGTTCTTATTTGCATTCGTTACACTCGTATATCCACTTCCGCTTCCTGATCCCTGCTACAGAAAAATTTGTGTGAAAATGGTATAATACTTTACTTTAAAATTAGGACTTACTTGAACTTGATCTGGACGATAGTACTCTGGATGTTGAGGATAATTACCCGGACCAGGTTGAGAAGCAGGTGGTCCAGTATTACTGGGAGCTTGTCCATAAGCAGCTCTTGTATTGTATCCGGTAGTAGGAGTCGTATTATATCTGTAAGGGTCTTGTGCTGCAGAAGACGGAGGTCCCTGAGCATTGTTGGGAGTTGGAGGAGGAGGTGCTGGAGAATCCCCGGTATACGGAGGATAGACAGGTCTCACAGCTGGTGGATAACCTTTTGAAAAAAAATTATTATAATTAGCACATGGCCTAGTAACAGTTAGAGATTTTTGAAAATAATATTAAACAATCACCCTAATAGTAGGAAAACATTAACCTGCAAGTGATTTCACATTTTTGTAAGGTTTATAAGACAGTAAATCTATAAATGTCAATCCATTGCTCACTTGTTCACTCATCTTGAACACTAAATTCTCGGTTTCGTTTCACTTTTGAAAGACTCTTACCAAAAATACCTATATTTCATATAAAATCATATTTCCAGTGCTATCAGTATATTTGTATTTTATTTATCATCACTTTTATCAATTGTTGAAAAATTGATAAAGCAAATCTAACACATATCACACCGACTATACAATCAACTATACTTTTCGATTGCAAAATTTAGGTTGAGAAGCGTTTATAAAATATTAAAAATGTTGAAAAATATTTTAGCGGCAAAAAAAGTATTATCAAATAATATGTACTAGTTATTATATATTGAAAATTCGGAATAAAATTACATAATTTATGTATATTAATTTACATTCACTTCAGTAGATTACTTGGTTGAATTGAATTTTTGTTCACATTATGAATTGGAACAAACCTGATGCATATTCTGTCACCAGGAAAATCATGGTCCACAACAGGTGTCATTTCGTGACTGTTCTCCACAAAGCTGGATTTAAAATTATTAATGAACTTACTTTACAAGTTTACATATCATTCTGCGGTAATATGTTTATATAAAAAATTGAATCAATATCAGTACTATTTTTAAATCTCTGGAACCAGCCTGCTTTTTCTCTCTAATGATTAATTATTTAAAATATGGTACAATAAGTGTTTGTAAAATTGAAATGTTACATTATTTAGATAGAACAATTGAGCAGTATTGTACAGAGTATTGTACACTAGAAATGTGTAATATTGACTGTTGTTCTTCTATCGTAAGTTTTTCTAAAACTTCCATAACCTCGTTGTTAACTACTCGTTGTGGTTGGTGTTTTTTCATTGGCAATTGAATTGCTGGTTGTTTAATAACATTATTGTAAGCGGTATCTTATACTATAGTCAAGAATATGTAGGTACTTGTTTCAACGACAATCAATTTAGTTTTGAAAAATGTATTCTTTCTATTACTATATAAAATAGTGAAAGGATTGAAATGATTACCAATTGACATCATCAATTTTAGCAAATATGGATAAAACAGTTTTTCTCAAATTTCAGAACTGTATAATTAACAAAAACTGTGTTGTTCTGCAGGTGAACACATGCATCTCCGAATTAAAAAGCAATCAAGTTAGAAAAAGTATGGAATAACCATTCAGCTATAAGAGTTCCTTCTAAACGCAAAATTTGTAAACTACGATTCAAGATTGTTCAACGTATAACTGTTTCGCTACTTGAAACATTCATAAAATAACGAAATTTCAGTTTTACAGTCTTTCCATTTTTATAGATCCTTATCTTGTTAATTGAAGGTGAACAGAGTTTTAAAGTAATACATAAAATGATACATTTCTGATTACACTGTCGGCTGTTGTCTGATAACCAGTATATTATATCAAATACTTAAAATGATTTATTGAAATGTCAACCTATTTTAAAACACGAAGATAATTTTATATGGAACTATCATAAACGATGTTTATATTTCTTCATTTTTTTCCCATTTTAAATTTAAAATGCTCATCCACCCCTAAGGTTAAGCTGTCCGAAACTATCTTATCAAAAGAAAATACTCAAACAGATCGAAAATTATCAAACAATGTACAAGATATAACAAACTCTCATAACAAAATAGACTTTTATCTTTATATAATTTAATGTTATCAGTTTAGAGGTAGAAAGTGTTTAAAAGCGATGAATTTTCAACAACTAGCATACGAGGGGCACCAGAAAGTTGTATATCTTATAAATTATTGATCTCATCTCGCAATTTTTAGAAAACGAAATAAACAAAAACTTGGTGCATCCAATTTATCTGAAAGATAAAAGTTCTAGAAGGTGTTTACCTTATGATAAACAGGTTAGTATCGGGAGATGTTTTTTATTGCCAATGGTGTTAGAAAAGGTTCGCATGATTTAATTGTGGTGGAATAAAGTTGTTCATAATTTAAACAAAGGTAGTAAGTGCTTTTCCTTGCAACCAATATAGTAAAATTTCACACCTCCAGAACCTTTCATTATCCTGTATCCTTTATTCCTATAATTTCCAGAATATAAGTATCACTGCTCTCCTAATTACGACTCAAAATTCAGCATCAACAAATTTCACATAATCGTAAAATGCCATCCACTAAAAACTGCGCCAAGTGAGATTTTAGACACGATTTTAGAAAACTACGTCGTTCGATATACTCTTTTAGTGTCCCTCGGAATAAAGTTGTTTTTTTTTTCGAAAATGAAATTTGTTAACGTACCTGAACCTGAGGGATAAGGAGAATACAGTTCTGGTGGTGCACTGGAACCGGGTCCAGGTCCAGGATATTGGTATCCAGGTTGTCCGGAGTAATTTTGACCAGTCGGTCGAGGAGGTGTTCCAGCGGAATACGAAGGATGCGGTCCACCCGGAAATGGACCACCTCTAGGAGGCGGACTCGGAGAAACGTCATCAAAAGGATTGGAAACGCTTACGTTGTCTGCAGCCCCGCTCGCAGGGCTGGGTCCTCCAGGTGTTGCACTGTTCAGATGGTTCACACCTCCTGGACGTTAACAAAAATACTTTGTTACTTGATGAATACGTTTATTTTTATTTGTAACCATTATAAAGGGTTGCCCAGAAATGGGATGCCAAAACTTGGAAAGAAATAGGTAGATATATAACATTTCTCTACGAACCTCCTTTTTTGAATTAGAAATACATTTTTATTTATAACTCCATAACTACTATTCAGAAATAGATGAAATTTTGATGGATTGTCAAGCATATTAATTCATTGATTTTGTCTATACCAGTAAGTAACTAATGTTGCAGAAAGTCAGGATTGGACTTCGCTCACCAGTTCAAAAATCAGAACTTTTACAGTTATTTGGCAACAAATTTTTAAAAAGTGTCAGTTTATTCCATTTTTCTTATAAGAAGTGCTCCTTGTACAAATCGATAAAATTAGTGGATTCTGAAAAATACAGAGACGCCGCATTACCAAGTAAGCCGCCGTCAATTATTTATCTCATGCAGTGACTATCGTTTAGGGAATGTAAATCTATCAAGAAAGCAGCTGTCAATTTTTTTGTCATGTTATATAAGAACATTGTGGTATACTCATTATTCTTTTTGTTATAATAATATTTTTGATATTTTTAATAAAACCGCTCCAGCAAGCCCTACAATCGACATTTTGTTGAAGCGTTGCCAATTTTCATAATTTACATTTGTGGGCAGAAGAAAATCAACAAAGGTATATGGTAAATGGGCAGGGATAATTGGAAATCACTTAGTTGGACCCTTTATAAATAATTAATATAAATATTTAGATATGTAGTTGGGTAAATGGGCAGGGATAATTGGAAATCACTTAGTTGGACCCTTTATAAATAATT